>JAVQJL010079303.1:0-72138 GCA_036024295.1 Nannoperca obscura
GAATGCAAAGTCATTGCATGACTTGGAAGAGCAGAGTTCAGGGGCCAGTAATACAGGAGGTTTTGTCAGCTTCTCAACTGTTGAAAATAGTGCCCGGGTATTATTAATATTTTTGTTGATGATGTCTGAGAAGAAGGATTGCCTGGAGCTTCTCAGTTATAAACGTGTAAGTTCTTCTTGTAGATGTCATAATGAACTTGGAGATTAGTTTTTCTCCATCAGCTTTTCGAAATTCTGTTTTTTGTTTCCTGACTGATGGGGAGTTCCTTCAAGGGGCTTTTTTCTTACCAAAGGTTTGTTTAACCTTTTCAGGAGCGATGTCATTAAGGACCTCTGTTATGTTTGAGTTAAAGTTAACTACAAGATCATTAAGTGAAACAGCAGATAGTGAAGGTGTTGTACAATAGACCTGACCAAACAGCGTGCTGGTGCTTTCATCAATGTACCGTTTTTTGATGACCTCTGACCTGGTGAGGGCATCAGGAATAACAGACACCTCACAGAAAATACTGTAGTGATCTGAAAGAGCAACATCCTGTATACCTGTATGTAAGTGTTGCCGTCATCTCCCAGCTATACAGCCACAGAGGGCCCCATGGGCCTCGTGTTGTTCAAACGTTATTCCAATTATCCCAAATTCTAGCCCCAGTTGACATTTCTTGTGAAACATGACACGTGATCTTCATATTTTCCTCTAATCAGCCAAAGGGAGTGCATGAGTGGACGGTCAAATCCAAAGTTTTGCAATCAGCTAGATTTTGCAGTCTTTAGTTGAATGAACCTCTTGTAATGTCAAGCAATCAGATCTTTTACCCAGCAGCGTGTCTCACTGTGGTTTCCACCCCGCCACCACCCTTTCCCCTCCTCATACTACACCCTGAGCTCCACGGGCTTTGAATTTATTCACAATGTAAAGCATCACAACACATGAGGACGGGCTGGCGTGCTTGTTAAGACATCTTGAAATGTGAGCACTTGTTGAGTTAACAGCAGTCTGAGTGTTACTGATTAACACACCGCCGGTGTAAGATCATTAACTAACATACGAACATCATCCACTGTTTTTTTTTTTTTCATTTTATATGCTCCACAAAACTCATGGCATGGTTCTGTTTTAGGGCAGTACAAACATGGCCGGGGAGGATTGGCTACAGCCTGCAAGATAGATATATATATATCGCAGCAGTAAAGAATGGCTCCAGTCAGTGTTATTCTCACACATACAGCATTAATCATTTATTATTGCTGATGCATTATTATGTCAGCATTTTATTTTAAGTACGTAACTACTTGGATAATCTATTACAATGTATTTAACACGATTTTAGGTTTAGGTTTACTAAAGCTGTCAAATAAATGTGGAATAAAAAGTACAGTATATCCCTCTGAAATATAGTTCATTAAAATATTTAGTAGAAGTCAAAACTGTACTAAAGTACAGTACTTGAGTAAAATGTTACAAATACAACATAGGAGAAACAATGTGACATATATTTGGCAGGTTTCCCATCATGCTGGTGTTCTCCTCACCATCGTTATCTCTGTGGATCTACATTCTCTCCGTGTAACGAAGACATCTGTGACAAAACATTCTGTTTTCATGCAGTTTTTCAGTCAGTCGAAGACTGGACATGATAGGATGGGGAGAAGAAATGAGAAAAGATGAAAGATGCCATTCTTTCTTCGATTTCAGGGATATAGTTTAAATTGAATTCTCCCTTTGCTCAAAACTAGGTCAGTGTGCGGTAGCTCTCATTCTCCAACTCCTCTAATCACACTGCATGATTGTGACTGCGTGGCCTTTCCCAGAGGTCAGCAGGAAGAAAACAGGCAATAGTAAATCACAGCACACTGCCGGCTGCTTGTCGATTAGGAAGCATGCTTATGTTTGTATGCGAGCTATAAGGAGAGTGTGAGTGTGAATACATGTAATTGACCGAATTTCAATAGATACTACCGGTACTTTTGTGCTCTTTTGTTGTCAGACTTTTGATGGATTTTAAATGAAGAAGGGCACTAACCTTTGACCCAGAGATATCAGCACATACTGAATAAGACGGTATCACTTTCCCCCCATTTGTTCAGTGTCATTATGTGTTATTATATATATGTGGATTCATACAGACAGCACATAAGGAAGCACAACACACAGCATATCCATGTGCGTAGACGGAGATTTCCATACAGATTTAAATAACAGCATTCAGACTCAGACTTACAGACGTGTGCACACAATGGAAAATTATACCACCAGTCTAATATCAACAGTTGTTATATCTGTGGATCATATGACTGTAAGCTTGATCTTCATATCATATAACAAACCATGTAACAGTGAAATTTCAAAAGGTCATCTCCCTTATTCGCAGCACAAAGCCGAGCCAAAGAGCTAACGTCGCTGACAAAGTCTCGGACGAATTGGATCCGAAGAAGAAAAGAGAAAACTGGCGGACAAGTCAGCTGATGGTCTGACCAGTTTCAGTTTTGTCATTTGTAAATATGACAGTTATATGGGTCAGTGGTAAATAGAGAATGCCACACAGGGTCTACTGACTCATCACTGTGTCACAAAGAGTGGGCTTCATTGAAACCAGTGTTGTGTGTCCAATTTGAAGTTGACGAAAGCCGTGACTCGATCGTTGTCCCAGTTGTTACTGAACTGACAGCGAAATCTAAAGTCAAATAGTTAATGTCAGACTTGGTGTCAGAATCATAATTTAAAGACTTCATTCTCGAGGGGAAGTTAACAAATTCTAACCTCGTATTTAAAATCTGAACAGAAAGCTGTGAAGTGTGTGCCCATGCTGCAGTCCCGTTTTCTGTTGCCCTTGTGATCTTCAAAGAGGTCAAAGGCAGTGAAAAGAATTGAAAGAAGTCATTTTTGGAAACCACAGGAAGTGCCGGACCTTGCATCACCTCACATGCCTTGACCTGGTTTGTGGTTCTCCAGGGAGACAAGCAAAACCCTGCCAGCGCATTCCAACTGTGAGCATAAAGCCGGCGAGATTTTAAGTAAGGCTAAAGATGATCACAACTGTAGACTAACAAAGAAGTCGCCCATTAAAAGGTCAGTTCATCCAAATTACAAAAAGATGTCTTCCTATCCTTAGTGGTTTCTTAACATGCAGTGATATCTGGACTAGTTTCTTCGCCATGCTAGCAGCGTCACTCTCTCTCTGTTGGTCCAGACTGAAATATGTCGTCCATCTCTTGCCATGAAATTCTTTAAAGACATTTGTGTTCCCCAGAGGATTGGCATAACATTTTTTAACAGGGAATGTCCATAGTTTCATCCCGAGAGGGACTCGAATGTCGGTATCAAATTTCACGTCAATCCCATCCAGTAGCTGTCGAGACAAAATGATTCATCAGTGAACCTTACCTCTAGTGGCAGGACATCATCATCATCAAATTCAATAGGATTCCTGCTCTGCAGGACCATGAATCTCTCTACCAAAACTATCTTATGGCAATCCAACTAATATTTGTTGAGATATTTCACTCAGACAGACCTTCTGACCGACACTGACGTCCATAGAACCAAGCTGCAGGCTAGCGAAAAGCTTTTCTCAGGGCATTGCTAAAAACATCTGCTTTTTCTCTCAACGTCTGCTGTTCCAAAGCATAATGTTTAATTTGATTGTTATTACTGAACCATAGTAAGACATTCCTAACATATTGTTTTCTAACTGGCCTTGAGAAAAGCACTAAGTGTAACTGGACTTGTTTCTCTGTATTCTGGTGCCTCCATTATTGCCTCCTTAACTAGGTCAGGGTGGACAGTTTTATAAGCCTCATCAGCAAAGCCTGTGCCCCGCAGCTGCCCCAGTGTGTGCTGCTGTTCTGATTCATATGATTATGCTTCTTTCTTTGCCATAATGCCAATGTTAGCAATGGTAAGCTTCAGTAGGCGTGGTGGTGAGAAATGAAAGCACCGTGGACTGTATAAGGTTGCAGATGTTACCAGATCACACATAGTTTTTATATTGAACATGCAATGTGTCTGAAGGAAGTTCAGATAATAGCTTTTTGTTACTCAAACTGCTGCTCAAAATGAGTCTGCTGCTTTTAGTCCAGCACTCGCAGGGTTTTTACTTATTACTGCCCATGCATTAACTCCATCATGCAAGTCCGTGTGCACTTCTGTATTATGTATAAGTGCACCTACATGTTTTTTTGTTATTATCTTCTTCATGAAATAAGTCTGTGTCACTATGTCACTTTCGGATCAGGTATATGTAGGTCAGTGGGTTGTGTGTGTTTAAGTTTAGCCGCAGCGACGAACTACAGGGTGAACCATTTTTTTTAACTCAGTTTATTCTTTTTAAAGGGTGTTTTTTTAATTATTCATTTTCTTAAAATGTATTTGAATGTACTATTTTATATTTACTCATTGACATTATTTATCACAGACTATATATAGTCAAACAACCTCTTCTTTATTCAGTTTCACTCCTCTGTTTTTCTCATTCAGGGAGCTAATTTGCTTCAGTCACGCATCCACACATTCACATATTATTTTATTTTATTTTTGTTTATTTTGAAAGCATGGGGGAGGTCTTTGTGATGGACACAACGATTTTAGATTTGTAGTTCTCTGTTGTACTCTTAATGTATTTCTCTGTCTCTCTTGCTTCCCATCATTACATACTTCACATCAGACAGCCTGACAGTGGGTACTCCACTGAGAAGTGGTTCACATATCCAATAAATATTGTGTTCACAATAACCTAACCCATCTCTCTCACTCTCTCCATCTCTCTTCAGTGGTGCCAGTCCTGTTGGTCTTGTCCTGACTGCTATGGTAGCCGCGGCTTACAAGGTGGCAATAAGATTTGAGGGGTAAGTCTTTCTTTGTCTCAGATCCTGTTCACATGTGTAAATAAAATGCATTTAGTTCATCTCTTGTGTACACAATGCACCCCAATATGCACCGAGGACACTGTCAAATCTTATCATTCACAAGCATTAATATGCAATTAAAACAGCAGGGGACCCAAACTCCTTCTCTGTTGAACTCCTATATAAACAGCTCTCTCTTTTATTTCTACACATCTATCCCCCCACAAACTAGTGGTCCTCATCGGTACTCTAGGTTCTGTGTAACCAAGACTCAACCCAGAACCCATTATGGGCCAGGTCCAAATTATATTTAGTCTGATTGGGTCTGAGTAGGCTTCCAATCTAATGCTACAGATCTCAGGTCTGTATGTCAATATTAATATTAAATTATTCTGCATCTGTCATTTCACATGTCCCAGAAATGATTTAATACACTTTAGCCACACATATCTGATATCTGTACGGTAGTTTTTTAGACAGGGGCTTGTTACAGCCCTGATTTTGCAGACCACCTGGGTAGGAAGATCACATCCCACTCCACTCCCACCACCTCTTCCTCCAACCTTGTGTTTTCTTCTCAAATGTCATCTTTATTCATTGAGAACCAATATTCATTAGTTCTGTGAAAAGCTGAGATAGACAAAAAAGACGGATTTCTATTTTTATTTTCACACATTAAAAGCCTTGTTTGTGAGCTCTTCCTCCCTCACGCCCTCCTTCTCCTCCTCCTGCTGGTCGACGGCGATTACGAGATAAGACCTAAAAAAACTGTTATGAGTGACCTACTTTTGGACATTTGTCTGCACAGACACATGCGTGAAGAAATACACACACCCATATACACACAGAAGTACACAAACATGCAGTGACTACATAAGCGAGTCACAAATGAGGGAGAGTGCTCAGCATGGAAGCAGCTGCTGTGTGCGTGTGCGTGTGTGTGTGTGTGTGTGTGTGTGGGTGTGGCAGCAGCAAGACAAATGAAGGAAAATGGCAGATTATATATGCTATAGGTCACAACTTACTGACCTACATTTATCACATACAAAACCATAGCCAGACGCACACAGTCACCAAAAACGCACAATCAGAAGCAAAATGACTTCAGTCCAAATACAAATCAGCAAATTACGTCTGACGAGCCCTTTGTCCATTTCCCCCCCTCGTGCCCCTGAAGGTTATTCACATCTCCTCACCCGTATTTCTGCTTTTATATAAGTCACCCAGGTAGGAAAAGATTCTGTTCGTTTTGTCTAGCCGAGTCTTTCAGAATGGCTTCGTTCATTAGACTTGTAAAGAGAGGCTAGCCACAGCAGCGACGGCGGCACACTTTTCTCAAAATGTCTCATTAACACGCTGTGAATGGGAGCGCAGGTGTGCGTGTCGCTTCCTGCAGTTTCCGGTAGCGCAGGTCCACAATTGTGTAATTTAGCCCAAAACTGTGAACTGAGGGAAAGACGGGTGCCAGATTCTACCTCACACCGTGACTGGCAAAAGATTTGTGTGCTATATTTATCTTTCCCTCCTGGCATGGATTCTGAATGATCTCATTTCGATAAACTGTGCGAGGATAGCGAGGTGTCTGGTTGGATATTACCTCACACAGTGACTGGAGTGGGTAAAGGCACCAGTGGGAGAGATGCAGGAACCACACTGTGACGAGAAATGGGGAGTTCAGACAGTACCTCTCTGCTTTTTACGTGGTGAACGCTGACACCAAATAATTACTTTAAATCCCTTCTCATCTATTATAATATCCCAAGAGGAAACTTAAAGGCTCATTTTGGTGCCTTAGGCTACACTTCCTTTAGTGGCCTTGGAGGATTGATCTCTTTTGAATAATTTAAATGATATATATATCAATGATCTGGTCTGTAAATCTGTGTTAACATGCACACCAGAGTCCCTGTTATGAGTCCTTTCCTGGCTTTAATAATGTTTGGGGTGTGATATAGAACCTTCTGACATTATTGATGTCTATGCAGGACTCACTTCTGTACTGAGGTGACAGAGACTGAGCAAACATCAGTATTTATTGTCTCCATATTTGTTTATAATATCTGTTGTTACAGGAATATCTGTACAGGATTTTGACAGACTCCCCTCAACGTCAATATGATCAAAATACTAACGTTTTCAACCAACAGCAGTATTTTAGAGAGTAAACTGTAAAATCTCTACAATTAACAAGTTTGCTTGCTGCTAACTGACAGTTTGTTAGCTCAGAGAACTTTTAAATGAAACAATCTTTCATCTACTACTTTAAGTCATTTGGGAAATCGTCTGAAAGCATCTTCCTCCTCTTTGGCCCCTCCAGCTGGTGGCGAGCTTAAAAAGATAGAACGCGCTTTTACACTCGGACCAGGAAGGGTACTACAGGCTTCACAGAACTGTACAGCTGTTAGTTTGATATGGTAAGTGGCGCAACAGTGTGTGTGCATTCATGTGCAACGGGTGGAGGAACATGGTGAGACGCATGGCATCTTCCTACCATTCACACACACTCAGGACGCCTCACGGTTCAACACACACTCCTGGCACAGAGTGGTACGGCGTTGCAGTCCCTGATTTATTGTCCCATTATGTGTTTGTTCTGCTGTGTTTGCAGACCATTCACAGAACAGATCTATCGGGAGAGGAGTCAGCGCCGCAAGCACGAATAACCCCCCCCCTCCCAGGCGCTTCCTGCTCCCGGTGTGGCCGAGGATTCCCGAAACCTGTCGCGAGGACACACGGACTGAACGACTCCATCATTAATCCACCTCCTGTGTGGCTTCAAACTACAGTCACACTGCAGCTGCGAGCATTTAACATTTTTGTTTCATGCTCTTCTAATAAATGTGATGTGATTTTAGTGTATGTCTTCTGGATATGACATACTTAATTGGGTTAAGGATGCTTATTCGCTTTGTTGACAGGGACTAGATGAGAAGGGAGTGGTATCGATCTTCTCATCTAATTCTCATCAAGAAAGCAAACGTGGGTATTTCCTAAGATGTCAAATTATTACTTTAAAGCTTAAAGAGATTTCTGCTGTATGGACAGTAAAAACACACCCACCACCACCAGCAGCCTAAATTATAAAGAAGAAGAAATATTCTTGCTCGGATGTAGAACTCCTATAGACATGTTGTTCATAGATATGTTTGTGTGATCGCACGGGAAACACAGGTGCACCTGATGACACGGCCTTGTCCCATTTAGATGCACCACTGAGCCACGTCACTGTGAAGAAGTCCTGTTACCCAGGAATGTTAATGACTTCTGTGATGTTGACCGCATTCCCTCTCATTCCTTGTGTCAGATGCACTACTTTGTCAACACAAACTGCATGTTGGTCCTACAGGCACCGTGTTATTCTTGACATATAATCGTGCAATTGGCTCCATTTTCGAGGTATTAATAAGATGTCAGCAAAGACTGAAAGCATGGGAGGACCAGCTGGCATCTTTCCCGTATAGTATTGCACTAGTTTGTCACTTCCACGAGTTCTCCATTCATCTTAAATGCCACCGTTCTTGTAAAAACCTTCCCGATGACTACATTTAATGAAAACAGTCCTTCAGAAATGAAAACAGATTGAGGGTCATGAAGACCTCCGCTCAGCGTGTCAGTTCAGAGAAAATGTATAGTTCTGGTTTTTCATTCTACAAAACCAACACAAATGTAAGAAGGCCTTCAACACTGCCATGGTTTCATTGTTTTAGATTTCATGCAACACACTGTTAATCAATGCTATACACTGTTTTCAATGTTATATAAATGTGAATCCTTTTAAATGTCAGCTACACCAATGATGGCTATATACGGCACCTATGCAAACCATCCCAAACGGAACAAAACACACTGCCAGGTGACTCTGTGTTGATGGGATATTCTTTTTATGTAATAAAAGAGTGAGTTAGGGTTCACAGCACTGGTCTTTCTTTGTGTCTCAAGATTGCTAATGGATGCACTTAAGGCAGCACTGTAGCACATCGACCTCCTACAGGCAGAGAAAGTGTCATGCATAATTATTCTGTCTTTGCAAGAGTCAGGAAGATGAGGAAAGTACTTCTTCTCTTTTATGATTGCAGCAATGCAGCTCCTGTGTGAAGTGCTACATTTGATTGGTTTGTGATTAAGTAGCTACTGCATAACCAATGGCTGCTACTCATCTGCGTGCAGAGTAGCCTGTAAGTCATAATCCAAAGAAAATTAGTCCAAAGTAAAAAAAAATTAAATAAATAAAAAATCCACCTACCAGCACGACTAAAGCTCCCACGTAGTATCACTTTGTTTAAATTGTACACAAACTGAAATGTAAAAGCGATGATTTGTCATTTGTTCTTGAGAGAGTAACATAGTGTAACTATGTTTTGCTCCTGGTCAAGAAATACTTACAGCAAGTAACATTAAACAACTGTTTTTCATTTTATACTTCTGTATTGATTGAACAAAGATAAATCATGCTGATATCGAGGTGCTGGACAGAGCCAGGCTGGCTGTTTCCCTCTGCTTCAGGTGTTTATGCTCATGCGCACGGATGTGAGAGTGGAATTACTCCAGTTTGGATGTGAGCTACTGAACATCACTGAACATGTTCGGCCCTGTGAGTCGATTTTTTAATCAACTAGACAAACACGTGTCATAAACGCCTCACATTCAACCGTCTGTCTGCTTTTATTACAAGAGCGCTTGCAAAAGAATTTAATCTATAATAATAAATGCTTTGCCAGAACAAGCTACATTCCCCTGCACTAAATCTAAAGTTTACCTCAGAAATTGTCTGAAAAGTAGGTCAGTCACTGTGAAACAGCTGCCTTAAATACATTTTCAAATTTCAAAATCAATGTTCTCTACATCAGGGATGTTGGGCTGTCTGGTTTATCAAGGTCTACCTGTCCTTGCAAGGTAACTGCGTTTTCTTTTCAGACGCTTGCATGCAGGAATTGGTCGGGTGATCAGCTGTATCACTGCCGGGCCGATGGTGAAGTAAAGTCTCATCCTTACTCCCGTGTCTCTCCTGCTGAACAGTGTTTTAATCCCCTTTGGTGGTTGTCAAGTAGTGGGTTAGTTATAACTGAGAGAACATTTGGGTATTTTCATGTCTAGTCCGGAGAAAGTTTCTTCTCAGCACCTCCCACACAAGCAAACCTTTAAAAGTAAAGATAAAAAAAGATGTAATTGTCTAGTCTCGGATATAAATTGATAGATTTTATTAATCCCATGGGGAAATTGCAGTGTGGCATAAGAATCAACATCAGAAAAAAGACTCAATTCGATTCGATATGTCTATCTGTACAAATCAATATGTGCAATCCAATATAAAATATGCAAAAATTGTACCATGTAAAAGATTGTCCATTGCCACTCAGAAGATAAGTCTCCTCTGCCAGCTCAGAGGGGAGTCGTTATATACAGGGCATGAATGACTTCCTGTAGCGGTCCTTATTACCGCGGAGTTGCAGGAACCTTTGCTGTCCGGCCTGTGCAGAGGATGTGAATCATCGTCCTCCTCTCCACCAGCACCTCCAGAGGCTCCAGAGCAGCCCCCAACACAGAAGCAGCCTTCCTAATCAGCTTGTTTGGCCTCTTGGGGTCACTGGCCCCGATGCCGCTGCCCCAACAGATGACTGCAAAGAAAAGTGCACTGGTAAAAGATCTGCAACGTCTTGCCGCACACATTAAAGAACCTGAGCTTCCTCAAGAAGTAAAGTATTTTCTGTCCTTTCCTATATGCAGCTTCAGTGTTGCACTTCCAGTCAAGCCTGTTGTCAAGATGGACTGCGGTGAAATTGGCTGCGTTCATATGCTCAGGACTTTTGTGCCGGCTTCACAAACTACACTTCCATGCCTGACCTGCGTCCTGCCTGGCAGAAGTGGTGTTTGCTCGCCGTCGGCACCGTCTGTTTGTCCACTCCCCTCTGTGTTTCCTGTTCCGCTGCTGTACTGCAACACAGCCGTCCAGGCAGCCAGACACGACCTCTGTTTTCACACGCCATCTCTTCCTCATTACACACACTTGCAGCCTTGCTTGTATATAGTTTTGCTTCTGATGTTGATGTGGTGGAAAGAATGAGGGAATCAGAATGATGGGGAACTGTTTGGATACTTTTTTTTTGCCTCTCCCAACATTGACGCCTCTCCATTGCATTTATTAGTTTTTTCGACCTGTAATGAGCACCACAGCCGTTTTGTGTCATGTTATTATCAACTGTCATTGGTGAAACTACCTGTCACGCTCAAACACACACGTTATTCTGATTCAGCTGCCCCAAAGACATTCACATATTTGAAAGACACGAGGTCGTGACCTGTGAAAACAACATGTATTCACACAGTTGGCCGAGTCTTGGGACACAGAAGGTCAGTGTGGCTCTTTTTCTGTTGACACCGGCAAAGATCTTATTTATCTGAGCAGAACGCCTCAAGAAAAGAAACAGTATTCAAGTCAACAGAGGCTTTGAGCGGGCCGAGCAGCGGCCTCCACTGACTCTGACGTACCTGATACAGCACTTGTATTTTAAAGTGCTCAGGGGCCGGTCACACTTAACAGGAGAACCCGAGTGAAAAGCACTTCATCTGGTGGCTGCTTGGTTTGTTATAGTCACTCTCAGGAGAGTGTTTCGTTGTTTGAAGCTCAGATCTGAACCAGATTCTTTGAAGGGATAAATGTGGACTTATGGTCAAGGTCTCACTGCAAGACAGCATGAAAATCATTTATCTTGTAATTCCAGTTTGATGATGGCAGATCGATGCTTGTTAATTGCCTGTAGCTTAAAATCAAACAAATGTACACGTTATGAAATCTTTTAGTGCATGAGACACACCGTACGCATATTTAACTCGTTCATTTTCAATGCCACTGTAGAAGCTGTGTTTTCTAAGAGCATCAGTTTAAAACTTGAGGTTTTATCACGGCCACGAGTTTATCACGGATCAGGTCCGTGTTACTTCGCAAGAAAAGGGACTCATGTCAGCCTTTTCTTTAAATTGGCATTGCTGTTCGTATGACATGAGCACAATTAATATGAGAATTTTAGTCAGGTGACTGAACTAATAATAAAGTCTGTATACCACTCTGCCTGGAACTCATTGGAGTCCTTTTTATGTGAGGTAACATGACCATGACTCAATATATGTAACTGATAGACTCAATGAATTCTTCCAGTGACATAAACTGTGGATCGG
This sequence comes from Nannoperca obscura, assembly GCA_036024295.1. Lineage (NCBI taxonomy): Eukaryota > Metazoa > Chordata > Actinopteri > Centrarchiformes > Percichthyidae > Nannoperca > Nannoperca obscura. The sequence continues at coordinate 12,016 of JAVQJL010079303.1, forward strand.
TTGTGCCACGGCTGACACCAGATCTGCCTGATCTGCTTAGTGACCGTACCGATACCGGATTAGATGTGTGCATCCCTCCTCCAGACACACACACACACACACACACACACACACACACACACACACACACAGCTACTCCTTTAGGAGTTTTTTCCCTCAGGTAAGTCAGGCCATTTGTCTGGTTAAAATTGTACCCGGAGTGCCCCCCTTTGGTCACTTTGGTAACTGCAACATCTCAATTCCCATCCTTTCTGTTGACACGAAGAAGTAGCTGCACTGACTTTGTATACAATAGTAGTGTAATGGATGAATTGTGATGGCCTCGTATTGAAGCGCAGTGTATTGTTTTTGCATATTTTCTTCCTTTTGCAAGAACAAGAATAAAAAGAAACCGTCTTGCAACATGTTTGCTCGGTCTAGAAGAAACACATCCGAGGTTTGGTCTTTTGGGAACAAGTCCAAGGTTCACCGTGATTTTCACACACAGTGTTCCCAAACCAGTAAAAATACCGGAAGAAACATTATTTATTAACTTGGTAATGTTCCGTGGAAGTTATTATTTTGCTGTCACGCACAGGGTCCGCTGCTCTGTCCCATTCCTTCGTTTCCCAGCGCTCCACTGTTTCTTGAAAAGACGTGACAGACTGACGCACCAGTGAGAGTTTGGTCCGCTTTCCCCTCCGCCCAATGGGCCGCCGAGTTCCTACTAACTGAGCTGTGACGTCGACGGGAGGCGAGGCCCGCCGCGCGCTTAAATACACGGCTCCAGTCCGCAAACCGGACAGAAACGCACAGCAGAGCTAACAGCAGCATCTCCACTCCAGCCCGCTCAGAGCTTTACGCACACGCAGTCCACAAACCGTGCTTTGACCATGATTAAGAAAATGTCGCCTTCCGAGAGCGAGTTTGACATCCCAGCAAAGAACTGCTACAGGATGGTGATTTTGGGATCCACCAAAGTCGGGAAAACTGCCATCGTGTCCCGGTTCCTGAACGGGAGGTTCGACGAGCAGTACACGCCGACCATCGAGGACTTTCACAGGAAACTGTACAGCATCAAGGGAGACGTTTACCAGCTAGACATACTGGATACATCAGGGAACCACCCTTTCCCCGCCATGAGGAGGCTGTCCATACTGACAGGTACTTATCTACATATGTGTCTTTCTGTTTTTGCAAAAAAGTAGAATATCATAATTATAGAGAACCAAGACTTGAGATTACTGTGTGCAGCACGCGTCTTGAGCGCGTGGCTGCAGGGTGCACCCGGCTGCATCTTTACCACTTTGTATGAATCGAAAGCGAGCCGAGCTAATCAAAGCGCCCTTCTCTCCCTCCAGGTGACGTGTTCATCCTCGTCTTCAGCCTGGACAACCGGGACTCCTTCCAGGAGGTGCAGCGGCTCAAGCGCCAGATCTTCGAGACCAAGTCGTGCCTGAAAAACAAGATCAAAGAGAACATCGAAGTGCCTCTGGTCATCTGCGGGAACAAGGGCGACAGAGGGTTTCACCGGGAGGTGCAGCAGGAGGAGATCGAGCAGCTGGTTGCCGGGGACGAGAAGTGCGCGTACTTCGAGATCTCCGCCAAGCGCAACGAGAACGTGGATAAGATGTTTCAGACTCTGTTTACCCTGGCCAAACTACCTCACGAAATGAGCCCCGACCTCCACCGGAAAGTCTCCGTGCAGTACTGCGACATGCTGCACAGAAAGTCCCTGAAAAACAAGAAGATGAAGGACATTGGGGAAGCGTTCGGCATGGTCACTCCGTGCGCCCGCAGACCCAGCGTGCACAGCGACCTCATGTACATTAAGGAGAAGGCCATAGGCGGCAGCCAGGGCAAAGATAAAGAGAGGTGCGTGATCAGTTAAGCAGACCGCGAGCCGCAAACTCATCACACATCTTTGAAAGGAGAAGGAGTCCGGTGCGACCGGCTGCGCTCAAACTGACGGGCGGCGCAGAGGCGCCTCCGCCGCCGCGCGCTCTGGCGTCGCGCCGTTTCCAGGGAGACTGACTGGACGAAAACTGCCAAAAACAAAATAAAACATTGCCCACGCGACATGTGAGAATGTTAGCTTGTTCTGCCAATCAGAGCCCAACGTGTGACGTGGCTTCATACCTTGTGAGACTCGCGCATCGAGGCTTAAAATGTGTTGTGTCGACGTCATGCCTTTTACAGATGTCAGAGGGGAGAAAAGAGACTCTTGGCTCAGGAGGGGAAATGTTGTTTACATCTTATCATAGATTTTATAATGGCTACGTACACTTGAATGTTTCGTTGCAATTTGACAAACTGTTTTTTTAAATTGTGAATATATATTTATTGTCATTGTCGATTTTTTGCAAATAAGTCAAACAAAATCTTCAAATATAATAAAAACATGAACTAAAATGTATTTTGCTATGTCGTTAATTTCTTCTATCTTAAGTTCTTTCTGATCTCTTACACTGGCTGAACTACAAATACCTGCTATTCACCTGTTTGTGTCCACAAGCCCCATGCAGTGAACCCTCACACACACACACACACACACACACACACACACACACACACACACAGAGCCTGCTGGAAAGTGTTAACCCCTCAGGCACCCTGCACTGTGCAACATCTTCATCTGTGAGCCAAATAGCAGGCATATCTCAGCATCTGCACAGTTTTCATTCATAAATCTTGGTATTCTCAGGAACAGATATCCACAAACACGAATCTCATTGCTGTCAAATGGCTACAGATATTGAAACTGTTTGGCCATCCTGCAGAATATGATCAGAAAAAAGTGTGCGTGGCACCTGGGTCCAACTGGGAGAAATGTTCATCAAATAAAGAAAATACATTGCAGAGTCTTAGTTCTTCTGAGAAAGCAGGACATTCACATCCAGTAAAAGAACCCAAATGCTAAACTTTAATGAATTCACATGAACGAAGTGAACCGTTCCCTTCCATCAAAATGCCTGTTGAAGTGCCCTTAAGCGCGAAATGTACGTACACACTGTGAATGCGTGTGAATGTTGTGCGTGCACAGTTTACATTTTCAATCACAAACCGTGTGATGAGCTTGTTACCTCATCCACTGGGTGTTTGTGGCATAAATGGGCAGATTAAACCCTCTTTTGCAACAAAATGATCATTTCAGTCCTTGAGTCCACTCATGCATTTTAATAACAGGCTGCAGGAGAAACACACACACACACACACACACACACACAGAGAGAGTACGCTGGAGAATTATAACACCTTGCAGCTTCAAACAAAGCACAGTTTGTCCTCATCGTGCTTTTAATTCGACGTTTATTCGCATCTGCGTTTAGAAGTTCAACATTTTCCCCTGAGATCAAGCAAGAAACACGCTGTCTGGTACTTTTCTCTCTCTGACGTGCCAAGTCCTCACTATCAGCAATAGATCACACACACACACACACACAGAAAACATCCTTCATTATCTTGCATGTGTGAGAGAAGGTGTGTGAGGAGTCAGGGACGCAGCAGTGTACTGTAACACTGCCCTCCCACTGATCAGTCACACTATGTGCTCTACTCCTCGTTGCGCTCAATATGATAATACACATATAGTTTATTCATTTGCACCATTGTTTCTGTTAGCTGGAGGGCAACATTTGTTCTTCTCCCCGTGAAATGTGTGCATTAATCTCTGGTGTCGGAGCCTGACACCCAAATAAAACACAAGAAAACAGACTTAAGCAGATCACCACGTACGAGGTTTACACACGGCAGATCAGGAGCATACGTTTATCACCATCGCCATCGTCCTCCCATATGGCAAACATTTGTGCCAGCGTCAGAGGTGGGAGAGGAAGGCCAGTGTGGCAGTGTAAACAAGCACAGCAGCAGAATAATGAGAGGATGAGGATGGGGATTCTTCCTCAGAACACGTTAAATGTTGTTATCTGAAGGCAAAGACAAGGGACGGTCTGACAAACCAAATTCTTGTGACAGCTAAGGGGGCAAAAAAATAAAAGACCAAAGAAAGGTCACGCACGATGAAAAAGAAAAGGCATGTATGCAGTTTTTTGGGGGATACTTAAAGACAAGTGGAGATAGAAAGGATGGGAACAATTTAGGTTGCATGTGAAAAACATTTTCACATGTAAGACCTTCGCTTAGTGTGTGTGTGTGTGTGTGTGTGTGTGTGGGCCAGGAAATGAGAGGACACTTTGATTTTCACTGCTCAGCCTTTGGCGACCTCGGCTTCTTAGAAATGTAATGGAACTGTAAAAATGTTAATGTGGAATATTCCAGTCTACTGGCCAACCGATCAGCCTGACATGCGTCATTAAAGACGCCCGGGACAAGAGAATGGAGATGAAATTGCTTTATTGGCAACTACTGACACAACGCAGGTCCGTGAGGTCCTTCTTATCCAAGGCAATGTCATAACTGACCTTCAGTGTGCTACAGCAAGGTTGGGAACATCAGGAAGTTACCAAAAGAGCCGCGATGGCCTGATGCACCCGGTGGTGTTGTCACAGTTATTCTGGGAGAAGTAGAGATGCCACACTGCACTCTGGCACTCTGAGCAGAGTGATATCTGAGAGCTATCAGTGATCTGCAGTTCCCTGTGCATCCCAGGAGTTCATTTGTGATTACGTTTCTCCAGGTGAGCTCACTTTCCAGCAACCAATCTAGTGGACTTCCTGCTTTTCTAGGTCAACAGATCCTGTTTTTATGTCGACAGTGATGTCCATTTTCAGTGGGGATTGTTTTGTCCCATATTTTGACCTGGTTTTCAAGTGGTGTTATTTCATGCCCTATGCCACAACATCCGTTTTTATTGCACTTTGCATTGTCGGTTGTGCTGACAGCTGCACCGCTTGTTGTTGACCCTCGTCAGGTCACAGGTCGTTTTTAATTTCTCACTTCAGTGCAGCAGAACGAGCTGTGAAAACAACACTGACATGTAGCTAACGTGTATAATTTGGCATTACTTTTTCTCTTTAAAAAACTGCAGTTTGTTTTGTGTCTCTGCGCTGGATAAAGATCTCACTGCAGTGGACAACTTAAATGTTGTATTTTCTATTAAAAATCACATTATTTATATTATTTTCCAAGTAGCTGTCATTAAATTAGAGAAACTTAACTTCAGCCTCTCGACAAGGGTCTGATTTCACCTTTTGATATTCTAGGATTACATATATTATTAATACAATAATAATATTATCACTAATAACATCACTATCCAGCATTTTCCTTTTAGATAGGATCTTTGTTCCCTTGTAGTAATTGGCAAACTTCTCAGATTCAATCTCTTAATAACAGACTGGTCAGCCGGAAAACTATACAACCTCAATTTGCCATTGAGCCATAATTAAATAAAAACTAATCCCAGCTGTCGGTTAACCTTTGAGCTCTCAGCGTTATGAGCCACATCACGTAACAAATAGTTATGGATGTACTATCCAGTTGGCGCTGACGTTTTTGTAAGAAGTGGACATATAGGCTTGTCCTTTTGTAGCAGAGGAAGGAGAGACCTCTATTTTTAGTCTGACAGGACTTGCCTGCGGACATTTATTACCCAACACCTGGGCTGAGTTGTTACACCAAACTGTCACCTCTTACACAAAACGATTTACTGACATGGGGATGATGAGTGGCACAGTCTCTGGCGGCCTCAGCCTTCCGTAATGTATTTATGTTTCACCAGAGCACCACAGCAGACTCAGACATGCTGAGATCAAACCGATAGCCCAGGCCTCCATTACACAGTGACATAACAGCATACTGTATGCTCCAGTTTCCACCTCATTAGGTCCACCTGCTGAAGCTGATTCAGCTTTATGGTCATTCTGCAACGCGTGGTTTCTGCCCACAGCCAGCGTTCTCGTGTGTGCCCATTACGTAGCGAGGCAAGGATGTGGAGGTCAGGGTGGTGGATGAGTGTGTGGCTTGACTTTTAGGCAGGAAACCAACGTTGGCGTCCCATCACAGATCTGCACCTTTCAGGTAATGGTCTTTCACAATCTTTCCCTAAACCATAACCATAATGTTTTAATATGCCTACCCCTAACCATACCGTAACAATGCATAACCTGGGATTATACATTTTACAGATCTATTAATGCTTTTTGTTTTAAGGAGCTGAATGCAACAGTTCAGTTTTGTGACTCTGCCTGATGCTCTGATGCTCCGAGATGCTCTCCAGACCCAGATTGAACCTTGCACCCCCAAAGCCCAAAGTCATTTGGTCAGTAGTTAATATTAACTTACTGGTTAAATTGCAAACAGGAAGGGTGCCCTGCATCAGTCGATGCCACCCTGTTGTGTCATGTGCATACACAGGAGCTGAATGCATGCAATCATTATGCACATATAGGTCCTGTTACACGCTAACCACGGTTAAGCTACACTTGGATGCACAAGAGCCTGTGGTGTGTATAGCCAATGGATATTGCCTTCCAGCAACATCCACCCACATCCTGCTCTGGACATAGCAGCACATGATCATGTTGACTCTGGTTAGGCTGTAACTGAGCCACAGGAAGTACACCGTAGTTAAAAGGTAACATCAGTGTTTTGCAATAATATTTTCCCCCATATGAATTACACAATTCATGTTCACAACGGGATTAATATCTAACTTAAGTTATTTTCTTTTGAGATAATCAGTTCATAATGTGACTCTTTAGAAAATGGCTTTTTGTGTTTTGAAGATAATTAACCGCTTACGTATTTCAAGAATATTATTTAGTTATTAAGTGATAATGAGATAAATCGTGATCTGAGATAACAGGGAAAATGATTTCAACTACGGCAGCTTTTGCTTCCGTACGATCATGTCCTGCAGGAAATTTCAAGGTATAGGTAAACTGTAAGATCTTTTTCTCTGAGCGTAAAAATGGCATAAAGCATACACTGCAAAATGTTTGTTAGACACAGAAACTGGAAAAACAGAAGTACGTATTGAGCCTGAACTCTGAGTGATGCTGGTTTTCCTTTGTTTTCTGTCTCCCTCACTCACACAGAGACAACAGGAAGACACGCGGTGGTACAAAAACACACACAGCACACACACACAAACAAACACACATGTGAAAATTGCTCACTAATCTAATTTGGGTGCATCTGCAGACGTCCTGTCTGTCTGTGTCTGTGTGCCAAGAGGCCTCTTTGTCAAGAGACATTGTCATCTATATCTAAATGTAACATTTAGCTGCTGCCGATACGCAAATGACACTTTGGCTGCTTTGATTTGAGCAGATTTAGAATCAAAATGCTATTCAGCACGAAGTGTGTTTGGTTTCAACATCCTCACATGGCCTCATAACGAGTCGAGTAAACTTGTGAAATCATAGATACATTTAAGGACCTGTGAAATGGAAATTGACATGTTTGTGAATGTCTTTGAATATATGTGCAAATAATGATGTGAACACAACCATTCCATATCTGAGAGCTAAACAATATCAATATCCTAAACATGTTTTCATTATTATGTCCCACATAGTTTGTCCTGAGCAGCTGTTAGCCTGCTGCTAACACTCACCCACGTTCGCAGTAGCTGCTCCTGCCTAGCCGATCAGAGTAGCTAACCTGTAGTTTTAGTTGCTACTGTAACTTCACATTAATTCATGCACACAAATTAAGTAAAAAGCATGATTGCATACAAAGCCAATGCAAAGACGAACCATGAACCAAGTTTACACTCTGGTGGTTTTCAGGCAGACACGTCTTGTTTTTCCAGAACCTTCTCATCTGCGTATCCCTGCAGAAGGTCGACGCTGCTCCTGCAGGACGGAGCAGCAGCGTTGAGACAAATGGGGCTTGTGTGAAGAGGAGCTTTTTATGAGAAGCAGATGATTTGTGTGTCTTGCGTGTGACGATCATCTGCTCCTCCAAGAGGCTTTAGATCGGAGCAGACAAGACACAGGAGTGAAGATTCAATTACGGATGACATAAGGCGCTTTCATCAAAGGTCCCTCTGATGTGAGTTTGGGAGTGTGTGTGTGTGTGTGTGTGTGTGTTTTGTGTGGAGGCTGATCCACTGACGCACAACTTCACTCAAAGAGAAACAATCTTACAGGCATCTTGCGGCCATGTAAACCCGCCAGGTCTGGTGGTGGATTTGATGGACCACGGGTGGGTGATGACTCAAGGGTTTGAAGGACTTAATTGCCTTGTTGTGGTGCTGACTGTCCCACGTGTTGCTGTGCTTAGTCACTCTGCAGCTCTGCTAATGCTGCCTGTTTTTGCAGATCTTCAGGTTGGTATTAGAGCTTTATTCCACAATGACTGAGTGCCTAAGAGAGCCGCTTTGATGAAATGAAAACAGCGTGTGGTCCTTGCTACATTTTCATGGACCGGAGCATTTTAAGTAATTCAGCAGCGGCAAAATCATTTTTTGGGGGAAAACATTTAAAAATGAACTCTTCACCCTCGTGTTTTTCAATCAATCTTTGTTTTTTTTCCCAGGCGAAGAAGTGAAGTGCACGTGTCACTTCTGCTCTGCTATGTTGAATCAGCACTGAGAGCTGTGGTATAACACACACACACACACACACACACACACACACACACACACACACACACACACACACATTTCATGCTGGGTTTCGTTTATGGATTTTGTACAATGAATAGGGTTTTAAAGAACAAATATAAATATATTAAATATTGAAAGGTGAGCAGTAAACAGGCAGCTGATGACATGGCCAGACCCGAGTGTGACTGATGTGTTCATTCTACTGAAAGATGCTGTTGAGCTTAATTAATCAGTAACTCGTAGTTTAGTATTCCTCCTTCAGTAAATATCTGCAGGTGGATTGTTTTACAAGCAGGGGCAGGATATCCTACAACCCATGTGCTAATATTTACATCTGCAAAGAAAAGGCAGGTGTTAGCTATGAAGCGCTGCAGCGTCACGCACTCTTGGTTAAATCAAGGTGTTGGTACGGCCGCCAGCGTGACACAGTCGATAAGCTTTTATCTGCCTTTAACAGAGACTTTCAGCAACAGGGAAAGTAAACTGACTGTAGGCTGCTGTGTCAAGCTGACACCTGCACTGCTTCGTCTGTGAGTGTTGTGTTTCTCTTCCTCATTCCTCTGTCCATCTGTCACACCTTTATCTCCCTTCAGCCTCCAGCTTTCATTCTGACAGTGAGCAACACATCTTGACTGTATAATAAGTATAAAAGCCACCGTTTGCAAATGAAGGAACATATGCGGTATACACTTGCCTACTTGCTGTGGCTGCGAGAGGCAACCAGGTAACAAACACCACAGAACGTAGTAAGTAATCTGTTCATGTTTAGAACTTGTTGAAGCCCACAGTTTTAACTTCTGCCATCGTACTCTGGTAAGGCTAAGGATAATAGACAGCAGTTGCCTATTTCACCCAGACATCAATATAAACCGGTTCAACACCATTCTCTTCTTTGGGCTGTGATCAGTCTTTGAGTCTGGATTTCAAACTGAAAGAACTCGTCTCCTGAGGCAATTTAAGCCACATATATCAAGCGGCATCGGACATCTGTACTTTTCTAATGTCCCACCAGTGCCTTGCCTTTAGTGTGTAACCAGGTCATATTTACAGTGATCTCTTGAATGTTATTACACAAAATCTGTCAAAATATAGGTAATACCTCAGTGGGAGGTTCAAGTTAAAAGCCCTACCTCCGTCATGTCTTGTCTTCCTCTACCGTCCCCACAGTAAAGTCCTTTTTCCCCCTTCACTTCCTCCCCTCTCTAGGGATGTCATTTTTTTGGTCTATTTATTCCATCATATTGTTTCTAGCTGTTGTATTGTGAATATTTTTGTTCCCCCAAATGCCCGAATTTACATTTTCATCTGTTACATCTGAAACGACTCCAGCGAGTTTATGTTCCATACCGAATATTACTAACTAACTAACTAACTAACTAACTAACTTACTAACGCAGAAGCCACCTGTAAACAAGTGAACCACACTAACAAACTGTTTTCACTTTTCTAAGAAACACTACCCCAGCCAGGCCTCTGATTTGATCCTTGCAGTCAGATCACAAGCCTGTTTCTGTTCTTTCTCTGCAGCTACTGACCATCATATGATCCTTTAGCTGATGCAAGGCACCAGATAACAGCAAAATGAATTCTAGACTGCTTGGTATTAAAAGGTGGTTGCTGAGGTGAACGTGTTGAAGAACGTCAGACATACGTACTTCCAAAAGTGAGTTTCATTTCATATAAAGCAGAAAGGGGGAAATAAGCTGTGCAGTGATGACTTGCTGAGCTGTGAGTGATATTTAAATGCTACTAATGCATTAATATGAACTGAGGGTAACTGAAGATCATCATCATCATTTTGCATGTTTTAATTAAAGGTAATTTTCATTGTGGTGTCACTTAGCAAGTGTGCATGTGTCACATCTTAAATTACTGCGTTTCTACGCATTTTAGAGTGTGTGAGAGAAAAGGAACAGATGATGAGGAGCACTCCTGCACGGTGACCTTTTGAATGAGAAACATAAGCACACTGGATTTTGTGAAGTCAAATTGCTGGAAATAATATTGCTGTTCTGGGAGAAATACATTTCAAGCCAGCATGCTGTATTATTACTTTCCCACTGGCAAAAAAAGAAGTTTAAAGTAGTTTGAAATCTAATGTAACCCAGTACAATGTGTTTCGCTCAGGTGCTAATGACATTTCCTGTTGAGTACTGTTCTGTCATCATGGTCGTGGTGTTGATGATGGAGATGTATTCAAGTCTGACTAGTAGTAGACTCCACAAATCCCCTCCCCTGTTTTTGGAAAGTCTGCCCAGACCAGGATATGACGCCAAAATAAAATCCAAATCCTCACGGCTGTAGAATTGGATTCCGTGCAATATTTATACTGATAAACTGTTGGAAAAACATTATTGAATTACTTTTGAGCTGCAGAGAGTGTGTTACTATAAGTGTAATATGTGAGGAAAAACAGCTGAAGTTGTGCAAAGGTACATATTCAAAGAAAATGTGTTATTTAAATCAAACTCTGAACATTGGAACTACTTTTCAGATGAAGGATTAATCCCAATCAAATCTGTGCACAGTGTGCGTTGACCATAGTGTTCGGGATCTTGGGCGCTCTCTGCCAAATGTTGACAGCCACACTGTGTGACGTAACGTGCGGAGGTTTATTAGAGCTCACTCGGACGTGCCTGATTAATAAGGCCATCCTGTGGCTCTCGCAAATACAAATACCTCAGATATACATTTGGGAGCTGAGGAGTACTACAGGTAATACAGCCATAATGACTTATTTAGAAGTGTGTACATAACTGTATATAAGTGAGACAACAATATTGTAGTAAGCTGTTACTACTACAAACTCTGTTTGAGGAGCTGTCTGGACATGGGGCCGGTCGAGCGTTTGGGTGTGTTTGTGTGTGGCTTTAGGTAGCTTAAGATCAGAAAAGTGCCCACCATGTATTGGCTTGGTATTACTATGACAAACATGTGCCATGTGGCGGATGATTAGTTAAGTGCATCAAAGTCTATGACGTCATTGTTATGTGTACAAGTGAGTTCCCAGTCATCCTCTTAAGCTACAAAAGAATTTCTATTGAACTATAATAAATGTATTTAAATCCCTGTGAGGCTGGAACCAGTCCAGTACAAGAGGCTTTACTTTCAAAGAACTCCTCTAGTTGTTCAAGTGGAAAACGTTGTTTCAGGTTTAAGACTGATCAACCAAGGATTGCAGTCCTGCATCCTGAAGTGGGTTTTTATTCTGGGTTTCTCTGAACTGTTGTGTGATCAGTCCTGTGCTAAACCTTTCTGGTCTGGTCTGTCATTATTTGTCCTTTTTATGTAAAGCTCAAAGAGATCATGAGGAGAGTATGACACACGAGTTCATCTTACAAAAAGCTCTTCCTTACTACTCTGGGTATACTTTACACACCATGCATATTTATTATGAAGAAAAGACACCCTTTTATTATTTTATTTTATATATGTTACATCTACACTGCACGAAGCTGCAATACCGGATGTCATGTCTTTGATAGTGGCCTTGCTCTACTGTTTGTGTACTGAGTACTGACAAATAACATTGGTTCAGTATTATAGTAGTGTATTGTATTTGATATGTGTATGATTATTATATATCATTTTTACTTCACTTTAAAGGCAGATACTCATATCGATCTTTATTTTTAAACAAATAATAACAAATGAACAAGCAAATATTAACCTTCCCGGGGAGGCTTCAGTTTCAGCCCCCATCCCCACCCCAGTCATGTTCATACAGTCCCTAACTGTATCATGTCTTCATGTGCATGATTTTCTACAAATGTATAATAATGATGGAAAAAATGTGATTTGACAAATAAAACTAAACTAAAGAGCTGCTGATGGTTTTATTTGTGTAACCCAGCTCATCCAGGCACAGGATGCATCATCAACATCCTCTCTCTCCGCTGTGACCTTCCCACAGTGTTCAACTTCCCACAGCTACACCACACACACACACACACAGATGCCAGCATTTGCTTTATTGCTTTATACCATATGGCAATAATCAATTATTTTACCACTCACATCACAATAAACACGCGCACAGTATTTGTATTCACAGCCACTATCTAAACTCGAGAGGTAATGAGTTTCCTTTGACTCTCCCAGCTCATAAAACTTTCACAGAGACACAGACATCAGCGTCTGCTGTGTCATTTATTCCTGGTGTTATTGAAAAAGGCATTCTGGGTGCAGGCAGAGCCCTGCCAACAGTTTGGCAGAAAGAGGCCGCAGCAGAGTTGGGCAAGAGCATGGAAGTAGTGACAGCAGAGTGTGTATCCAGCTGATCTACAGTGCCTACCAAATGTTTTCCTCCCCTTTGGACTTTTTCTTGTTTTCCAAAACATCACATGCTTTTCAGATACTGATAAACGCAAGAGACCCTTTAAAGAGACAAAACACTTCTTGAAATGCCAATACCTAAGATTATGCATTGCATGAGCGTCACCTCAGGTTTCTGTATCTGCATTGCACATCACTCATTCTTTTTGGTGAGCTGATCAAGCTTGTTAAGGTTTCGTGCTGTGAAACACCCCGCTCCTGGCAGACTCACACCTGTCCCTGACCTGCAACAATAGGCTTGTATACACACTTATTTAGGAGAAACCAATCACAGATGTAGTGCATACAGTGTTGTTCCATACAAAACGAATGCATCATCAGACTTCTGAAACATGTCATCAGTCCAAAATCATCTAACTTTCATGAGCATCATAAAATGAATATTAAACATGACTGGACATCCTGAAGCATCGAGCTGATAACTGCCGATCACTCGCCACACTTGCTGATCCCCATGTAGTCTATTTACAACACTAACATTCAACGGGCAGCACCACGTTTGAACTTACTGTTGCACAACACACTGAATTTGTTGGTGAAATAAATGGAATGCGAGTTCCACAAGTATTTGTTTTGTGCACAGACAAAGCGAACAACTTAAAAATAAATCCCACTTTTTATTGAGAAAAAGAGAGCGAGAGAGAGAAAAAAGGAAAAAGTTCGGAAATTAAAACCTTAAAAGCTCGCATATCAGACAGATATGTTTACCAGATACAGATATGTACTGAAAATATCATTCAAACTGTGACATTTTCATAGAAATCAAGACCTCTTCCACAAAGTCCCATATCTTTGCCTTATTCTATTCCATCTACATTGTGCGTAAGATGAACTGCAGTGAAATGACTTGCAGCGACACATACCAATGCTCCAGAGAAGACAGCAGTGTTATTGCTGTGACCTTTACGCCTTTATGGCTCCGTAATTTCAATTCCAGGCTCAATTCTTCACAGATGAGCCTCTTTTAGGAAACGTCAGGTAAGCGGGTTTCGTGGAAAAGGGTGAAACACGTTTAACAGTCTCAGTGTGAAGTTCCAGAAGGCTTAATGTCTGTGACATTTTATTGAGAATTCTTTGATGAACTGTCATCACTCTATATGTGATCCATTCTTTCCTGCTCATGTACAATCAGGTGTCTCTGCAGCCTCTGTGATGGATTTGTTCTAATGCGTTTGTTGTTCAACGAATGTAAAACTGAAACTCTCGAAAGAAGCTACAAAAAAACAATATGTGACATTATCTCTGACATTTTAAAAGGAATAGTTTGACATTTTGGGAAATACATGCATTTGCTTTATTGATGAGAGTTAGATGAGGAGATTGATGCCACTCGAACATCAGAGTGGAATCCTCTTATCTAACTCCGGGCCAGAGTGAGCGTAGCATTAAATGTCAAGCTATTCTTTGAAAGCTGAAATATTTTCTGCTATCACGGCAGCTGCTGCAGAAATAACTTGCTTTGATGTCACAATGTCTTGACCAATTTCAGGCCAAAGACATCAAACAACAAATGGACCCTGAAAAGCCAGACGAACACATTACAACTTCTGAAAAGTGAAAGAGATTGTCCCCCACAAGAGCAGCCGGTCGTTTAAAACAACTTCTCAACACTCGAGAAAATGGCCTCTGTTAGCGGAGCGCTGACGGGAGTGACTGAGATGTTCCTCAGACGTCCACTTGACTGGAGCTCCTGTTGACTTTTGCTTTAGGTCAGCACAGGCTGCAACAAGAGGCGCCACAGCGGCACGTCACACTGACGTCATGGCGATTCTCGTACTTCCATCCAAACACTGGTTTCATAACCCGTCTGCTGGTTAAGCACTGGACAAAAGAAGGACCTGTTCAGGAGGCCGTCGTTCAATGAGAAATCACGTGCTTCTTATTTTTGCACTTTGGATTGAATTGAATTTCAGTCCAAAAACATTTGATTTGGATGACGAGCTTTCACAAGATGCCGGGTCACAGTTGATCAGAGGCAAACACAGACGCTTGTCTTGTAAGTGTAATTCCATTACGCATAGTGGTTGATTTTTGTCTGCTCGCTCTTTCAAAAACAGAATCCTCGTCTCCTCATGTTGTCGTCAGCGGCATGATAAACTCATTTGTTTGGTTTGTTTACTGTAATTGAATTTTGTATTCCTGGAAGTTTAATATTCTTGCTGACCTGTTTTTATTGTTTATACTTGATCTTAAAATCCTCTTTGGGGCCCTTTTGTGTATTTCTACAGTTTCACAACTCCCTCTATCTCTTATTGTTTAAAAAGTGCTGTATAAAAACATATTTTTAATGTTGGTGGTATTATTATTACCACAAATATACAAGAGCCATTTACTGCATCAATTTCCTATCTATTTTATTCTTCCTGTTTCTTTCTATTGCAAATACAGCTAAATTAAAGCAGCATCAATTGAATGTTGGCCAACCTGTGAACAATATTAAGTTATACCAGTTGCGTATTTACACATTAAGAAGCTACGTATCAACGTTAGCCCTCATTGGGAGTCGTTTTCCTGGTCACCTGATGAATGTAAGTCCATTATCAGCTCGCCCTTTTACCTCTGTTTGGTCTCCCGCTATGTAGCTGCTGAATGGGTGATAATTCTCTTGGGTATTTGTCACTATGGGTGACCCATTTCCCATAACATGTAGTCATTTGATTCAAAAACAATATTGATTAGTGCAGCTTTTATGTATCAGTATGAACTTACAAATGAATAAATAGAAATTTAAAAAGTATCCAGAGAAACTGGGAAATTGTTTCGGGATATTTCAGGGAGATATTACTATTGTTTGTTTAAAATATATGTTTTAATGCTGTGAGCTCACACGAACAAAAGCTATCTGCAAGCATAATATATCATGTAGAAGTGACAAAATATGTAGTCTGTATTTGTCATTTGGGCAAATCCTTCAACAATTATGGTAATAACTTTACATCAAGGCTCTACTGGGACGGCCAATATGCAGGGCTAGGAGCAGCACCAAGGAGAGGCAGTGCAATGACAGACAAACAAATCAAGTCACAATTTTTGATCAAGATCCCAACAGTCATTACGTATGAATGAATGGACTGACGCACCCAGCCTCAGCACACAGGCGTGGGTGGACATCTGAGAGATGATGGAGGGTATGACAGAATCTACATGTGCAGTATTATGCAGTCAGCATAGCCTTTATACAGCCAGTGCAATGACATAAAAGAATATGATTAAAGTCTGATGATCAACAGTATTCTAACTTCTTATATCCTCTAAAGACAGCAGTCGGAAATAACATTAGTTTTTTTGGACACTGACGTATTTCACACTCACAGGGGATAAATACAATAATCACCTCATGGGAAATGATTTCACTGTGGAGCAATTGGCTGAAACTGGGTTATTGCTCTGAAACAAATATAACAGATCAGATTAAATAATATAACATTAGGTATTTCGAAACAGTCAGTGTTTACTCATAATCTACCCTAAGATTTAGTATGTAATCCATACATTCACACAGTGTGTGTTCGCACCAGGTTTCCCACTGATGACGACACGCAGCGTCAGCCTGTCTAAAAGCAAAACACCAGGGGAATGGAGGGAATGCCATGTAAGGATTAACATACTGACTCTGAGTGACAACTTGGCATCAACGCGCGGCATCACACTGTAAGCCTCCCTCTATCTGTTGAGCGAAGACGTCAGTGTGTGAAGTTTCCTGGCACAAAAAAACTGTGGTCAGAATCGAGGATGCTCATCGCTCTCTGTCTCCCTCACGCACTCACGAGAAACACATGAAATACAGACAGACACACAGGAGAGCGGCTGGGCTGCAATGGGTCAGCAACAATAGCAGGCATTAGACCACTAGAGCAGCAGACAGTAACGAGACGCACCTATCAGAATCTGAAGCAACACAAACCGTCAGAGTCAACAATTAGAACAAGCGGTTATTTTGGTCTCACAGCCCCCCCCCCCCCCGAGGTTTAAAATCCACAGGGCATCCCTGTGAAATCCACCCCTTTTATCACCAGCTTGGAAGACGTGCTTTCCTATTTTCACACCCAATGTGATTCATCTTCGTAGAAAGGGGAAAATAGATTTCTGACACGTTTTTAAATGTTTATTCTTTCTCCTCTAATTTTAGCACTTTCTTCTCACTTCAGAGCCAGATGATTCAGGATTTGTGGTGGCAGCTCTTCCTCCTTTGCTTGCTTTCATGCACACACTAAAGAGTGGCTTAGTGAGTCAATCTGTTCAGTGTATGCTGCCATAGAGCCGTGTTTCCTTATCATTTCTCTTCTTAGGCAACACACACACACACACACATATTCACACAAAGATCCAAACGCGGGCTGTATCGTTTGCGTCATCCTGCTCTGATATAGTTTTCTGAGGCTCCTTTGCCTCAGAGCTCGCTGCATTATTTATCCTCTTGTATTCAGTGGAAAACTTCACTGCCTTGATCCTAGCTCTTGAAAAATGACCACGTGATGGAAACAAACTAATTCCACTCATATTAAAATTTCACGACACAGCGTGCAACTAATGAGAGGAACACCTCCCCTCGGCAACTTAATAATCAAGTCATATCCGGAAATGTGAAATATTTTTAGCAGCACACCGAACTCCTTTAGTTTGGAAGTTTGGCTTTAAACGATGAAGTGGTTCAAAGAAATAGTAATAAATATATATGTAACATGGCTGTGGATACATGTTTTAACCTCGGCTGGCTCAGAAATGTCATGCTAAACTGAACTGTATTCAAATGAGATCGTCAATAAAAAGGCTGTCAGCTGCTACACTACATCTTACATGCAAAACAAGAAGCCTTTTAAATACTTGACTAATACACACACGTATTTCCATTTCACTATCAGCCTGCAGTTTCAGTAACAGCACATTAATATACCTGATGTGAACACAGTTGTTAAATGGTGTTGTCAACACACTTTAAAGCTGCACTAATCAGTATTTTTATATCACCAATGGATCTAATGAGTATGGGTAATATGAAAGGGGTCGTCCGTAGCAACGAACCCACAGAGAATTATCATCTGACTCTGCAGTTTCCCTCCCTATTGAATGACTTTTAGCTCATTATGCTGGTTGTCAGGTCCGCAGATTGACTCTCTCATCAGTGTCTTCTCCATCAGCAGCAGGCAGCTGGTTTCAGCATAAAAAGCTGTGATTAACCCACTGTACTGTACTGTACACATTGTACTGTAACCATCAGCTGGTGAACATAATGTAGCGTCTACCTGCATAAGAGCCAGCTATGTTTTTCAGGAGTCGGTGTAGACCAATAAAGCTAAAGGAAAGTGAATATTGGAATTAAATTCGTCAGGGGAACAGAAACACAAGTCTTGATGAATGCTAATTTTGTGTCTGATGGATGTGTAAATTAGCAACTGTTTGCTAGCATGTTGACCATAATAGCAATACAAGGTGATGGTATGTTGATGTTGCGGTTACGACCTGAAAATGTAATTCATGTAGCATTAAAAGCAACCATAAAAAGAGTTGTTTCTCGCCTTTTACATTACAATGAATTTTATTGCATAATGTTCTCCCATTTCCTGCTCATCAGCACCGCTTGAAGCCTGACCAATATTTTAAGTCAGCAGCTTGTGTGCTATTTTTAAAAGCTCATATCTTTCCTCTAAGCATCGGAAGAGACACACATGGAGGAACACTGTGGGGGTGGGCGGGGGTATTTGTCTACAGGGGGGCGAGGGTTTTGTGGGAAACGTGGTCCATACACAGAGATAGTGCTCAACAAGTCTGTGCATGTGTTTGGTGATTATGTGTCAACTTTAATTAGCTTAATATGTTACCACATAGAGAACCTTCAGACACCAAAACCTAATTAACAATAGGATGGGATGATGTGAACACAAGTGTGTATTTATGTGTGTGTGTGTGTGTGTGTGTGTGTGTGTGTGTGTGTGTGTGTGTGTGTGTGTGTGTGACATGACGTGAGCAGCCTAATGTGAACATTTTCCAGCTCTGACCTGTGTCTGGAAAAGAATCAGCTCTATAAAGAGATGTTACCTCTGTAGCCATCAACACGTCAACAGCCATATCTGTTCTTCTGTGAAAATAGATGGTGATATGGTGGTCTGTGGAAATCTACCTGCTTTTGCTCCCCCCCAGGACATTAATTATGGTCAACTGTACGCAACCCAAGCTGATTTTTATCATGATTTTATATGAACTGTGTTTAACTTCTTCTGTTACCATAGTATCCAACCCACTCTGTCACTCACATTATCTATTTTCACTGCACTCTCCATTAGTTTCCTTTCTGCAGAAACCATCAAGCCTTAATTGGAAATCAATTACATTTCCAGGGGGCTTCAGCAGAACAGGAATTATTCGCAATTAGTGCAATTAGTGATTGGAGTAAGTGAGTGACAGTGGGCAGTGTCCCTTCTATTCCTATTTAAAAAGAAAACAAAAAAACATGCAATGAAGTGCTTTTATTTCAATTTTGTACTTAATTACCAGCCACTCAGAGATTAATGCCAATGTCATTGTCTTCCTCTGAAAAGAAAATGAAGTCTCGTCTTTTGTAAGCCTGACGCGTCTTTATGGCTTTGCAACAGCAGCTTTTCACAGAAACTCGCTTGTGAGCCAGCGTTCAATCCGAGTGAGCGAGAAATATTCAAACATTCGTTATTTAACCTTTGTTTTACCCCAGTTCCAATAAATGAAAATCCCACATACTGATAGTCACAATAAACGTCCTGACCCACTTTCCCTGTTGGTTGGTTGGTTGGTCAGCCACTACCTCAACCTCAGTAAGTGCTCCTCTTACACTTGGCAGACCCGATTTTTAATTGGTTTGAGTCTCGATTGCATACATAAAACAAAGCAAAAACTGAAATATTTTTGCACAGGTGAGACAACCGTAAATAAATGATGGTTTAGGACAGAAATAAAACTCTAAATTAGAAAACCTCAAAACTGTGAAAAGAATTCAGTAAATACAATGGACTGAGCGACAAGCAGACAAACAACACCAGAGACCATAAAATGAGCTCGTCGGTGTTACTGTACTGCAGTCGAGTGCAGGCGTGTGTGTTTGCAGTGTTTGACTTCCACCCATAACACCAGCTCAGCAAAACACAGCAACCCGTTCCTTCAGCCACACAGATGGATGGCACTGATGACTGATGCACAGGCAGATGACAATAAGCCGCACCAACAGACTGACAGAACGCTGCCTGTCGATGAATCACTCACTTTGGCACTGGCAAAAGCATGCAAACTACTGACTCAGATATTATATACCAGCATCTGGGATATTTCTCATGTGCACGTGCACACAGAGTCATGTTGCCACGACTTAGACCAGAATCACTGATTTGTTCCTGCCTGGAACAGATTTTGCAACACACTTAAAGCGAGTGTGTCTTTCCTTCTCTGTTGTAAAGCAATTAGACAAACAGAAGGAGAGCAATCCAAACAGACAGAGAGGATAACAGGGCAACCGGAACAACTCCACCCGACCTGTCCACTCTATTTTATGTGCTTGGTTGCACTTTCTGCACTTCCAGTTTTACCCGATCATGACGGTGAGCTGTTCCTTGATATGTCTTCACAAGCATGGAGGCTTCTATGAAATATGCCGGCTCCTATTTATTAATCTTCAGCCTCAGCAGCAGGTGGTTAACCTTAAACTTAAGTCTTATCTAAACGTTACACTGACCAAGTGCTGACTCCAACCCCCCTGTGTCCTAGTGAGGACATCTCACACATTATATGTCCACTGCACAAACAAACTATACTGTGCAGAGTATTTCCTTAGTATCTTAAATATGTGCGCATTCCCATTAGGCCTCCATTTTCATCTACAAGCTAAATTCTTGCTCAGCTCCAGTTTTACTGCTCCGTTGGGATTTTCTCAGGACTCTGACGCATTTGCCCAACAAGCACAGGCCTTTGCACAATGGAGTACAGTCCACGCAAAGCTGCACTCCTCATCCCAAGGCTGGGGGCTACTCCTGATAAGCAGCCAAATGTGTTTGTTTTTGCTGTGTTCTTGATAAAATGGCACTTTGTGTTTAGGTTTCAAGGATTTAGCTTGACACTCTTAGCCAAAGCAACCTACTTTGTAACAATGGCAACAAAAGAATGAGCTTAAATATCTTCATCATCATTATAAGCAACTAAGACTTGGAGCAAAGATATTCATTTGGTATTATAATCAAGGTGATATTTATCTTCTATTGATATAATGAAACTTCCATCAGCGATCATGCATTTAAAAAATCATATTTGTGTCATATATTTATGTGTAATGTGAAAGAGGTCGTTCATAATGACAAACCCTCGACTCAGCAGTCCCCTTCAGCTCTACAGAGTGTTTTTGCATCTTTTAGCTCATTGTTTTGGTTTTACAAGCCTTATCAACCTTGTTTCAGCCACAGAAAGCAGCTGTTTCAGCGAAAGAGCTCTGATAAACCCAGTGTACACAGCCTGATACTAACATATCTCCACATGAATACTAGTGTTGCGACATGTGAGCTGGATTTGTAAACAGGCAACCGTTTGCTCACACGTTCCATCTTCTCTTGTGCTTTCTGCTGCCCCCAGGCCAAAAACTCAGTTAGGATTACTTTTAAAGCTGCAGTTTATCTGTATGAATAACTTGTGAATATGAGTAATTATAGTTAAGTACTTATATTCACAAATTACTAATTTAATTAAATTGCATTTAAAAATATTAATTTTTTCTCCATTTTAAGCAAAACCGAATGATGTATTATGAAGAGCTGCTGACATAATCAAGAATTACATTAGTCTGATTTCACTACAACGTTTTAGTGTCACATGACGCTCTTAAAGTAGATTCAGAGGTTTCTGGACTCAGAGAAGAATACACAGTATTTCTGTAACTGCGGGGCCGTGACAGAGGGGAACCTTTTTTCTTTTTCATTTGACACATGTACACCAGCCTTTCAAATCAAACAGCACGACACACACTGTTTTGCCTGCAGGTAAAATGACACATCAGAAGAAGTTTGGCTGTTGGTGTGTTTCGGCTGTCGGCCACAGAGCAACAGACCCAACACAAATCTTTGTTTTATACTGAGCTGGTGATGAGTGGAAGAGGGTCACTGTGCGGGTGTCTGCTTGATGACATTTACATATAAACACAAAGAGACACGGGACCAACCACACGCTCTGTATTATTATATTTGACCTTTATTCTCTATGAGGCCGCGGGTTTTCAGTTTTTACAGAGTAACACGAGGTAATGTCATTACATGAGCACCTCTGTTATGTTTGATCCGTTCAAATCTGTTCCACCTGGAAAATGTTCCTCAGGAAAATCTATCCCTGGCCACTTCCTTGTTGTCCTTCCTATTTCAGCAATGTTTCGTTGCTTTTAAAGGCCTATCGTATTGTTTTGGACTGTGAAGTTACATTTATGGCACGGTATATTTTTGGCGTGATGACGGCAGAGGAAGGACACACATTCGTCATCCATTCATTTCAGCTTACACATGCCTTCACCCACCCTGTGCTAAAAAACATTTTTTTGTCCAACCAGGGCTTTACTTGCTGTTTGTGTTTTGTGCCATTATCCTGTACCTTGTTGAAATGAAACAGGCCAGCAGCAACGCTCCCTGGACTCTCAGTTCCATTCCACCCCCTTACACAAACACTCCAAACACCTCCACTATCTTGACACTGTGCCTACACTTACAGTACACATCATCTGAACCAAGTTTCACACCTTAATATCAGTATTTGCAGAGGACAAAGGGTGTTAATCTGACTGAATTCACAGCCATAAAAAAGCAGACTGGTGCAAAGTTCTGGCATTTGAGGATAGGAACTTTAATGAGCTGATGTGGGATTTAAATGTGTGCCGGCCTGAGACAGCTTGGTGGAATAAAAATGGCTTCAGTCAGACTTTAAAAGAATATGCAGATTTAAACTTGTATGTATGTTGTGTGTACGGTGAGTGCACAGTAGATCAGAGCAGCCGTGAGGGCAGACTTTAAAAGACTTTCAGTTTGAGGCATCTGCTAAACGTCAACATTGTATAGACTAAACGGTAAATTGTGAAAATTATTGGCAGATTAGTCTTGTGAAGAAAATAATTGTTTGCAGCCTTATATCTGAACCAGATATTTATGTAAGCTGAGAAAACCTGGCCAAAAGCAAAAATCTGGTCAAAGACCAAATGGATTTTGGTGGACTTTCCTACCATTTCGCTCTGATTACGTTTCATAAGCATTAGTTTCAGTAAGTGCAAAATGTGGATTAACTACAGTCATTAAAATGTCCCAGTTATGATTGGAAAAACTTTGCTTTGAGGTCAGAATCCATCAGAACTTTGCTTCTGGGTGTATTTAACTTGACATACAGTACAGCCTTTGCTAGTAAGTTATAGAATGTTAACTTTTAAATACAATACCAGTGCAAGAGACCCACGCAGATCTGGAAATGGAGCCTCTCATTCGGCCTGTAATGGCAACACGCCAAGTTGTCTCAGTGTGAAAATAAAATAAATAAACTGCCTTCATTCATCTCTGTCCTGTCAACCTGTTCGGAAACCATTCAGAGCGTCTCCCTGCACCTTTTGCCAATGCATGCTGGGATGAGCTCCAGCCATTCAGAACCCAGCGAAGGCTTACGTAGAAGGTTTTGTTCCTTTTAAAAATATAACTCTAAAATTACACCCAAGAGACGGAGCTCGACCAAGCAGCACAACAGACCTCAGGTACGTGACCTCGAAGAACCCAAGATGCAACAGTGTGTGAGGCAGATAGGGTTATCTAACATCTGTCTCTACACATCCTGTCCTGTTGACAAACCACAGTGGAGAAGGATGACACACTGCTGGCTATGCAGCAACACCGTCGGGGTTACATCCTGGTTCATATATGGGCTCATGTTTACAGAATCAAAATGGAAAGAAAACTTCACAGATAGTATCACGTTGACCACAAACACGAGACATTCATTGATAAAAAAATGGCTCACACACAACTGACAAGCATGAATGAGCAAAGTATAAAAACAAATAAAATGAAAAGCAATTCATTCTTAAAAAGTGCCGTGGTCCTCCTTCTGTACCGTACTGCTTTCTTTAATCGAGGTGGAATGAAAAATAAAGCATTCAAACATCCTATGGACAACAAGCGTGTTTGATTTTCTACACTATACTAGGCACAGTAGCACTCAGCACATCTTCCATAACGCACAAAGCACATTAGCAGCAAAGTAATTCATGACTGGGCTGCCAGAAGTAGTTGAGATTCAACGTCTACGTACTTAGTGTTTCTATAAAGAACAATGTAAATCCTGTTCTTTTCTTAAGGGTTTGCTCACTAAAATAAAGCTAGACAGAAGACAGTGACAAAGAGTTTTGCAGTCCTTGGATGAAGCGGACAAATGCCGTTTTGTGGCTCATTAAATGTGGATATATTGTGCACAATCTTTTCACTCAGAATGACGTGCTAAATAAATACATGTAGGTTTTATTGTGCTGTGGAGGTACTCTGCCAGTCAAGACCTTTTTAAAACCCAAAAATGTGCTTATGTAAACAAACTTAAAAGAGTAAAGGTACAGTATACATGAATTAAGACATGTTTGTCAAGTTACATTTAATCAGAAATGACAGCATAGATGAACACTACTTATACTTTTACACGTCTTAAAACAGATGCCAGTGCTGTGTATTATTTGTTGACACATTGAGGTAATATTACTTTCTCATTTTACAATAGGCAAACTGTGAGATTTAACCTGAAATCAATAAAAGATGGTCCGTTCAAGATACGCATCTAACAATATAAATCACATCTGCTGTATTGAGTTTTCTTACATGTAGAAATGAGTCCTACTTTCATTCTCATGTTTTTAAATAAACATCTTAACATCTTCTCGTCCTTTAATATTTTAAACACATTCAGCACACTCCAACTGTTACTCTAATATATAACTGTGATGGTTTTGGCACATGCATATGTACAGAATGTGTGCAATTATATATATATTTTTCTCATTGGTGTGTATTAAGATGCATAGATTATTAAGAAACGGAGGAACTAAGTACAAAAAAGCACCAATATAACCCCATCAGCTCTTTAAAACCTTAAGAGATATCTCTACACTGCATTTGCATGGCAGTGGTACTCAGTGGCTCAAGACACATTGCAGTGCACATGTAAAATAATGACCTGATGTAACAGTTACAGTATCTGTCAGTCCAGGTCACTTTCTATGTGTATGTATTGCACATTACTGGCCAGTGCCTGCGACTAGTGGAGATGATCTTTTCCTGTAAATGTCAGTGTGTAGTGGAGTGCCCTGTTGCTGTGAGTGAATCACACTGCACTGACTCATTAATATAACGCAATATGGTCAACTAACCCGATAAGCCTTTTGTCAAGAAGACCGTGGATAACCCGCTCCAGCAACATAACATTTGTTTGATTGTGAAGAGAAATGTCCACAGTAAGAAAAAAAAAAAAAGTCCAGTCCGTCTATCCATTCAGAAATAATTTTGTCCTTATGTTCAACATTTTGTGTTGTCACAGTTGTTTCAGTAAAATTGGTGGTTGTCGGCCTCGCTTCACACTCTCACACAGTCTCAGTGTGCCCCCTTGTGGTCACACAAGTGAACGTCCTCTCCAGGCAAAGTACCTGCTTTGTGTAAAACATCCAACCTCTATATTATCAACTAATTTGTCTGATGATGCAAGACAGCGACCCCCTCTTGGGCCTCGACGCACAGCAGGTGGCGTGTTTGGGCCCCCGTGGGTGAAGGGGTCCCTCACTGCCTTTTGCTGTCCAGGACGGCCCTCCAGTCGTCTGACCAGGACAGGAGTCGTCTCTGGGGGGGGCTGATGGAAAGATGTTTGTTGTGGCAGGCGGTGAACAGGATGTGCTCCCACGCTGGTTTGGGCTCCACGCCTGTTCGAGAGACATGTCAGGCGCCAACGTTACGTAAGTGACAGGCACACATGTAACACAGAGCGCTGCTGCAGATAACCCAGCACATCCCGACTAACAGTGCACACAGTGGCAGCTGTCCTATAATGTGCAAATTAGGCGTTGAAGAAGATGAACACCCACATCATACTACGCTAACAAGATTACACAATCCTCTTCCTTTCATGTTTTTTTCCCTTTTATTCTTTGAATCACACTTTCATTCACACTGAATGCTGTTAATTTGAATTCTACTTTTAGAAACACATTTACATTTCCTTGCTTTTTTTCGTCATCTGCAGTTTTTCAGATTAGAGAACTTGGGATGTTTTATTTCCGTCCGCTGAACCCCTCCCCCTGGAACAGCAATTGTCCAATCATAGCTTTGCAACCTTAATTAGGCAAGCTTTGAATTTCTCCACATCCTCATTATACATCATACGAACACACACCGCTCATACATCTTTAACTAACTGTGTGGGGTTACAAGTTACATTCACAAAAAGCCCTGCTCATGGTAGCACAGCCACTGTGTGGAAGTTGGTCCTGGATGCTATAAGAGTTTAGGCTAACATTAGCATCTCTGTCCTGCTCTTTAATTGGATGTTGCCTAATTTGCATTGCAGGAACCCCATGCAACGTTTCCCGAGATACCGCTACGTTTCCAGTTTAGATCTGTTAGTCATCACCCTAAAATCCCTTTCCCTTGAAACGTTAAAAATAAAGTGTACTGTTTATGTTTGATTTTACGTTTGTCCGCCTCTGTATGAAATCAACTGTTTAATAATGACTAAGAATTTTGAGTAGTAAAAGTTACACTGTTGTTGTTGGAGACTGCAGATGTGACGTGCCGCGAGCACCCCCACACACACACGTATACAATCCTTACCTATAATGTCAGGCTTGTCGTCTATGAGGAGGTCTCCGGTGATCAACGTCTTGTCTCTGGTCAGGATGACCTGCTCCAGAAAGTCATGACCCAAGTGTTGCTCCACCCAGGCATACTGGACACACACACACACACACCCACACACACACACACAGCAGATGAGATTAGTAGAAAAGGTTAAGACAGTAATAATTTCCAATTGGGACAGAATAGATGTGGCTGATTGGCCGAGGGCTTACCTTCTCATACGGGCAGTGTTTGTAATGGTTTATAGGGCTGGTGCAAATAAAGACATCTGTGCT
This sequence comes from Nannoperca obscura, assembly GCA_036024295.1. Taxonomy (NCBI): domain Eukaryota; kingdom Metazoa; phylum Chordata; class Actinopteri; order Centrarchiformes; family Percichthyidae; genus Nannoperca; species Nannoperca obscura. The sequence continues at coordinate 38,976 of JAVQJL010079303.1, forward strand.
GCGGAAACAAAGGGAAACAACAGCATCAGAGTGGAAACATTAAGAAAAAAAACCTGTGTACATCCCAGCTGCTTATGCTTGACAGACATTTTGAAATTAATAACTAAATTGGAGACAGGCAGTGGACCTTTCAATGGTTGGAAAACAAATAAGTGCAAAACAAAAGAGATCACACCATATGGCAGATAGCCCTGAAAAGAAAACAGCTTATTTGGGCAGCGGCAGTGAAAGATTCATTTCCACCAGGAGAGGAAACGTAAACATACTGTTTCATAACTACGATGGCTATTTTTAGATGTTATTCCACTGCGTTGTGTGCTTCTGAGAATGCTACTGCAAATGACAATCACAGCCTCCATTCATGTTGACTCAGATTACACTGGAATGAAATATCTCTCTACAGTGCACTACTCACTTGAGTGCACCGGAGGCTGGTTCTACGGGGGAACCACAGTCCCAACTAGTGTTTGACAGATATGAGCTTCTGAACACTGACAGACTGAAGCTATTCACAGCCAACTTCCACCATCTTTAAGCCTGACCACGCACAGCAGCCAATGTTTCTCAAGATTACAGCTGTCGAAATTCCATATTGCATCCCTAGTGTCTCATCTTGTTGATATAAAAGCAGGTATGATTCCGTGTTAGACAGACAGAAGAACCTCATCACAGAGTATGAACGGTGCACAGCACTGACCTGCCTATTTCCAATATGTAACGAAACCCTAAAGTCGTGGTCAAGCCGTAGATTCCAAACACGGCGCCATGCTTTGTGATTCCCCTCTTTCTCGAAGCTTAACAGCGCGACACGTTTTCCACCCATCAGTCTGCCGTCACCAAGTCACACACTAGAACTGCGTGTCACACCAAAGTATTGATCACAGAGCCTGACAAAATTAAAAACTGTCCACCACCGGACTAAGATCCAGGGTTCCCACCAGATCACCAGGTGCTGATTGCTACTTATTCATTTTTTCCACCCATCACTCCTCATGTTGATCTCCCGGTGAGCTCTCTGTAAGAGCCATTTACCCAGTTAATTGTCTTTGTTTCTATTGGTGTAATACACTTTTTGTACACTGGGTGGCAGCGACCTACAATGGGACTGCATTTATACAGGAAGGAGAAAGACAGCCAGATGTGCTGCAGGCCAGTTGAGGCATACAGTCAGTTGCTCAAGTTTTTTTTAACCTGTGTGTAATTAATGATGTTGCACCTGGATGCAAGAAACGGTGTAAATAACTGTAAGCAATAACTGCAAACGGTCAAGGTCTGGACATCATAATTGTTTTCACTCCTTTCAAGATGATGTTGCTCAGAAACCCATGCACATCACATTTGGCTATTACATCAGCAGCAGCCAAATCTTTTTTTTTTTTTTTTTATACATTTGATGAGTAAACTGCATCTTCAAGACCTACTTATCCATCTTGGCCATCTCCTTGACTGCCTCCACTCCACCTGGCAGCGGATCCAGTTCTATAAAGAAGTCCTTGGACTCCCAGATACTGATGGCTTTTTCCTGGAGTAAACAACAACAACACACACAGACACACACAGCTTGTTATCAGTGTACCTTGATAAGGTGTGTGTATCCACGTAAGTGTACATGTGCTCTAAAGGAGTCCAAAAGTCCAAGGTCCAAAGGAATAGAGAAGCTGATATTTGACTGGACAGCTTTTCTTCAATATTTTAATAATGAAATACAGCAGGAACTAAATAAAAACCTATTTGTGACACATTTTATTTGCGTGATATGACATCAATTAGATATATTTTCATACATTTATTAAACTTATGTGATTAGGCATTTTTTGCGTTATCACAAAAATAGAAGGATTGGCTTCAACATGTAGTGTTGCATGCTATTGTAAAGTGTGGGATCATAATCTAGGTTCTAATTTGTAGAAATGCAAACACCAGCAACATACTAGTGTAAAATATACTATTTAAATAAAAGCCTCAAATAGTCTGTTAGTATTTAATTGATTAAGTGTTCTACTTAAAACTCCAAAGTCTCACGAGTAAATACGTTGTTCCACAGGAAAAAAACATGTGACATTCACACACTTGACTATGAAAATAACCTCTGTGAGTCTGACATTGTCAACTGGTGATCTACATAGTCCATTAAATAACGTTTCTTTGTGAGGAACCAGCAATATTCCATGTTGGTTAATATCAAACTTCCATGCAAAAGCCCTCATTCTAACGCAGACTCTAAATAGGATTCATTCATGTTAATTTAATTCTGGTCAAATGTAACGGGGACCCTGGGGAACCAACATATGTATGCGTGCCACTTACACACAGGTCACTCCTCAGCCTCCCGTACTGCGATGACACCCAAAACCCTCTTCTGTTATCCAGGGTGATGTAGGGCTCGTCCGGGTACCTGGCCCGGTACTTCTTAAAGAACCCCCCCTCGAAGTCCGCCAGGACCCCGTCCATGTCAACCAGAACCCGCAGTCTCTTACCCGAGGCAGAGGAGGACGACATGTTTACGTAAATCCTCTTAAACGGATCACGGAGCAAAGTTTTCCCCCTTCCGAGTAGGCGTGTTGTACCGGACAGTAACATAGTTGACTATTTACCTAGTTGCTGGTGCGGTACCTGTCACTACAGTTAACCCTTTCCGATCGACGAGTGCAAACAGTGGGCAAAGTCCGCACGGGAGTGGGAAAGTTGTTAAAATACTGCGGCAGTTAAACCGTGTTATAGTCAGCACTTTGCATTGGTCGTGTTGGTGTATTGTTTTTTCGTGAAATTTGGTTTCATTGCTAGCTTGACTTTTTCATTCTGGGCGTCTCTCTGCTGGCCAGCGGCAGTTGGGCTAACGGTCGGTAAGGTTAGCTAACTTTAGCTGACAAGCTAGCCGCACAGCAGCAGGCAGGTCAAATGTGACATGCCTTTGGCCACAATGTATTAGGAGCTGTTTGAATCGTTTGTCAGTGTGTGTTAACTGCCCGGCAGCAACCCATAGCCTTTTTCAAAGCCACAGGATATGTAAGAGTGGCTGTTGGAGCATCCTGAACTGTACTGCGGCAACAACGGTAGAAAAAGATGAGCTCAGCAGCGAGAACAAACTGTACTACAAGCCTGCTCGCAGAAAAGATATTGTAGATGAACAAGATGGCCCACTCCTCCCTTGTTGTCAACGCGTGAGAGTTAGAGTTACTCACACATTTTTGGCTCTTCACTGACTGCAAATCAGTTTTATACATTTAAATTAGTCAAATATCCCAATTACAGAACATTACAGTACAGTACATTGTTGCCTAAGGCATATATACTCTTTCCAAAGAGCAAGGTCTTGTTTGAACCCTGAACATAAGCAGTTTGAATAGAGAAATTATGTAAAAATTGAAATGTAACCAGTTCACAATATAACAATTGAGTATTTGGTAATTTAATCTTCCGTAAGAAAAAAAACGGTCGCCGACAAGATATTTTACAGTAGCTTTATTTTCATTTGGTTAAAGAAACTTTGTCCAGTTTATAATCAGCGGAGACAGGAGCTCTTACCTTTAACAACATCTTTGTTAAAAACACAGTAAATTGTACGTCAGTTCCTGTATTTCTTTTTTCATTAAAGGGAGAACTGGAATTGCAGTCTGAAATAGACAAATGTAGTCCATTAACACACAAGACAAGCACAATAAGTTACAATTTTCTAATGAAAAAACTATTAAGGAAATTATGACAATTATATTACAAATACTTTCAACAAATGGCGTGTCTGGCCCTTTAAGACTCCAATGGTCGGTTCGTAAACTCGTTGCAGTCTGTTCTTTTCTTATGATCTCGCGATAGTTTCACCTCAGTGGCGGCTGTGTGGCCCCCTGTCTTAGTCCGGTCGGAGTTGTTTCTGACGTTTGAATGAAAAACAGTGCAAATTACCTCCACTTTGGACCCAGGAAATAATGGCTTCAGCCTTGGAGCAGTTTGTGAACAATGTGCGGCAGCTCTCAGCTCAAGGTAGGGTTGCTAAACTCATTCGAGTGGGAAGTGTTAGCTAGTTAGCTAGCATATGCTATCCAATGCCTTGCCGATAGCTAGGCAGCCTAACTGGTCAGAGCCCTCTTTTTGCTTTATCATGTAAACACACCGCAAAAATGACTTTCTCTGGCTGCGAGAGTTCTGTAAAGTATCACCAGAAGGTGCGTTAGTACATATGGACTCCAAGGGTAACCGTGAACCAGGTAGCTCATCAAAGGAAATGTCAAAATCATACTTTTTGTTTTTGATCTAGAAAATAATTTCTGGTGATTGCCTACCGGTAGTCCCGCCCTGGTACCAAATGATTGGCTGGCGAACGGAATTAGCGAATATTATTGGTTCAAAGTCACCTGTCAATCTCGCTTGCATTACCTCTTTTGCAAGGCCTTGACAGAACACTTGACCGGCCGATTTATATTGAAATACTCACCCACAGCACGATGGTTATAAACAATTTTGTAAGCCAGTTAGATTTCTACATTAGTAAACAATAGCTCCATAGCAGTTATAGACAAGAACATTTAATTTAATTATTAATTTGACCCCTTAAACAATAAAGAAAATCCCTTAGCTTACATGGGAAAAAAGTATTGCCCTCTTTACTTTTGTGGATTTAACCTCATCATTTACAATCACCGTGATCGGGGGGGATGTTACAAAAACATTTTCAGTTCTGGCAACCAGTTCAGCTACATTTTTGTTCGTGTGTCCCTCTCTTGTGTGCCACAACATGTAAGAAGAAAGTTGAAATTTGATGACGTTAAATCCTGTTTAACAAACCTAACTTAATTACGAAAACAGAGAGCCTGCCAAAAAGCAGTAATTTCTCAAATTTGATCTGTGTCTAGCATTACCATGCAAGCTGTCATGGATATGAGATATGTGCCTTTCCAAAGATCTAAAGGTCATGTGAGAAGGTCCAATGTGGTATACTTTCTCTCTGTTGTCCTGCTCATCCCACCTTTCCAGGCCAGATGACTCAGCTGTGTGAGTTGATCAACAAGAGTGGGGAGCTGCTGGCCAAAAATCTGTCCCACCTGGACACGGTGCTGGGGGCCTTGGACATCCAGGAGCACTCCCTAGGCGTGCTGGCTGTGCTGTAAGTAGCCTGCTCCATCCTTTTATTCTTTACAGGTTTGCCTGCATCAGTGTAGTTAAGTCCAGAACTCTTCCTCTGTCTCTAGTGAAGTGTGCTGCTGGTTTTTATTGTAGTCCTGTCCTTTTGTTGTTGTGTTGTGTCCTGTTTGTGTTCAGTTCTGTCCAGTCTTGTGTTCTTCTACACTCCTGCCTTCATTGTTCCCCTTGCTTCTGCTCTATTTTTCTTTCTGGAATGAGCCAAGAGATTCTGTCATTGTTGTCTGTTGAATGTCGTATTGTACTTTTTTGCGATGAATGGGTTAGAGGTGAAAGAGAGAGTTAACAAGTAGAGAATGGTGAACACAACATTGGTGCCAGTTCAGTGTTTAAGGGGAAAATGTGATTTGGTAAAAATGAATCAGAATTATTCTGTTATTTATTGTTCTCGTGCCTGTTGCATGAAGCATAGCAAATCTGATGTAGCCACAAAGCAGCTAGAGGCTACCTGTTGCATGTACAATTAGTAATGTAGGCATGAACTAACATTAAGCACTTGTGAAAATGACTTTGTTCAAGATGCTGTGTTTGATTGCAGATTATTTAAAACCCACAAGTGGGGAAAAACAGAATGAGGTCTTTTTATTTCAGCAGTTTAAAACAGCGGAACACTAAATGTTTTGAGTTAATACAGCATCACAAACCTCAAATCTCCAAAACTCCAGTCAAACACTGTTCCAGTTATCATTTGACCTGTGTAGCTTTTTTTTTTTTTTTTCTTCGTGTGGGCAAACTTCACATCCGTCTGTATATGGAAAATGACCTAACAACTAAACCATCCGCTTTTGCATTTCTATTCCACCTAACTTCTCACTCTTTTGTTCCAGTTTTGTGAAGTTCTCCATGCCAAACATCCCTGACTTTGAGACGCTCTTCTCCCAAGTCCAGCTCTTCATCAGTACCTGCAATGGGGAGCACATTAGATATGCAACAGACACTTGTAAGTCCAGACTAAGCAACAAACCTCTCTAAGATGTTTGCGAAGCACATTTGTATCCTGCTTATTGTTTCTATGATGTACAAGAATAGATTTCTACACCAATCAGTGTTCTGTTGCATATTTCTTTTAGAGCATTTATTCTGTTGTCAGCTAAACTATGCCACACTACATCTGAATTATTCCCACCCTTTCACGTGCAAGTGCTTTACTTAGTTGTGGTCGTATGTCCGATACCAAGTTTTTCCAGTGTCTGCTGATAAGCTCTAAAACGTTTTCATTAACAACCACAAATAAGAACATGTTGCACTGTTTTGATGGTACAGCATCTGTTATGGAAATTGTAATGATCCAGTATATGGCAAATTGTATTAGGCGTGTTCAGCAGTTTCTGTGATTGTAAATTGCCTTTCATTTCTGCAAATGTCTTAATGTTAAATAACTTCAACCTCTGAGCTTGAGGAAAAATGGCAACATTTTATTTATGTATGTACACGTTTGTCCAGGAACATGTTTGTGATGCATAAACTGCAGTGTTGTGTCGATGTATCCTGTATAAACATATGAGCCATTCTTTACACTTTACGAGCCACTAAAAAAGACACTCGTCAGTTTTGATTTAACACCTTCCTCCCCGTTTGTCTCCTCTCCCAGTTGCTGGTCTCTGCCACCAGTTGACAAATGCCCTCGTGGAGCGGAAACAGGTAAGTTGACTCAGTTAGATATCATTATTGAGCTTCAATTCAAAATTGAATATTGTTGACCCTTGTAGATGTTTGATAATCGAGTGGAGGGATTTTTCTTTTTTTAATTACAAATTTTGTGTTTATTAACTTAAAAATATGATGCTGGATGAAGTGTGACAGAGACTTTATTGCAAGCAGCAGTAAAAACATAAAAAATTAAAAAATCTTTACATAATTCTTCACATCCTTGTAGGAGAATGTATTTTCTTCTTATGCAAAACTGCTTGTCTTCATGACTCACCGCAGCATTTGCAGCGGTCTGCAGTGCCGTAGTTGCTAATGAAGACTGAATAGTTTGAATATCAGTTGAGAATACAGACCTGAACAAATGGGATTGGTTTATCCTTTGCGTCTTTAGCCTTTTGCCACTTGTTCAGTCTGCCTATCTTTGGTCTGTGAGACACGTCCAGCTTCCATCAGAGACGACCTGCACAGTTGAACATGGTGTGAATAGTGTGTAATCACTGACAGAGAGTTGTTTACGTGACGTAGGCGGTCTACCGGCTAAGCTGTAGCATCCTAATAGAGCCAACAGAAAACCATCCACTTCTTCTCACCTTAAGTACAGTCTTGGTGTTCTGAGATTTCCATTATGTTCTTGTTACTGTGACGTGTCTTTTTCAAAGTGCCCGTTCTGTGTGTATGATGTTTTAAAGGTCACTGTGCAGTGTAGCTTGTGGGTGAAACTATTTTAAAAGCAGTTTCCCCTTGGAGATGGTGAAATTAGTATGTTTTAATCTTATTTTTCTCCCAAGACCAGGTCCAAATGAGTCATCATATTGCCAAGTTTCAGCATCAATGTTTTCCTGTTCCCTTCATGATCTAAATATTTTAATGCATTTTAAAGTGTGGTACAGGCTTAGACCATCTTCAGTGTGTTTCTGTGTCCCAGGAAAGCTGCAGTGGAATAACTGACTCTTTTTCCCCTTCTCTGACAGCCATTGAGGGGCGTTGTCGTCCTAAAACAGGCAATAGACAAAATGCAGATGAACACAAACCAACTTACCTCAGTTCATGCAGACCTGTGTCAGGTGAGTCAGCAGCCCTGCTGCTGCATCTTACATGGCTGTAACCCTAAATAGCCTTGTGATTTAACATGCGCCTTTTAATGTTTGCTGCTAAATGTGATCTATTCAGCTATGTTATTTGTAGTCAACATCAGACTCTTTTCCATCTCCTCCTCCTCCTCCAAAATGCATGTTTGTCGAATATGCTGTTTTTAAAGGGTGGCGCTAAATAATTCAAACACAGGCTTAAAAGTCCCCACGCAGTTTCTTTCCAGTGTTAAGCCTCTTGGTCATGCTCACTACATACCTGTCTCCTTGCAGCTGTGCTTGTTAGCAAAGTGCTTCAAGCCCGTCCTGCCCTTCTTGGAGTTGGACATGATGGACATCTGTAAGGAGAACGGAGCTTACGACGCAAAGCACTTTTTATGTTACTACTACTATGGTGGCATGATCTACACGGGCCTCAAGAATTTCGAAAGAGCACTGTATTTTTATGAACAGGTATTTGGGCTCTCAAATAAATGTACTGACATGCATACAGCTTTCTAAGGTGACCTTTACACCTGTATGTATTTAGAGAGGATCATGTGTTTCTCATTTTCTCTTGTCAGGCAATAACCACTCCAGCCATGGCAGTGAGCCACATCATGTTGGAAGCCTATAAGAAATACATCCTGGTGTCACTCATTCTCCACGGCAAAGTGCAGCCGCTGCCCAAATACACCTCACAGATAGTAGGGAGGTTCATCAAGGTGAGGACGAGTAGTAATAGGGCATGGCTCTTTAAAGGCGCAGCTGTCACATTTACATATGCAGACATCCAAGTAACCCCATTTTCAGCTGATGCGAGTAAGCTCATTATAACTGTTAGGCCAGATGAAGCGGAAGAAATGTTGCTCATTTAAACGGGGAGCGTCCCGGTCTGTCCACTTATGGTTCACAGAATCTGCAGAGATTCCAACTCGTGGTTTAACACAACAGTCCTGCAATAAATTCTACCTTCCTAAAGGTTTTAATGTTCAGTTTTGTTGAAACTGCCTTATAGAGGTGTTGATTCAACTATAGGGTCATTTGAGAATGTAGTGTAGTTTGTGGTGCATTTGAAAGCGTTTATATATAATTTTTTATTGAGGGTAAACTCTCTATAAGGCCATACCGGCGTCTACTCACGCAGCTGATGAATCTGTTGTGCTGTTACGTGATTGGTTTTCCTCTCTTCGGTTTCTGTTCTTGCTGCCCGTAGCCCCTGAGCAACGCATACCACGAGCTAGCTCAGGTCTACACCACCAACAACCCGGCCGAGCTGCGCGGCGTGGTCAACAAACACAGCGAGACGTTCACACGAGACAACAACACAGGCCTGGTGAAACAGTGCCTCTCCTCCCTCTACAAGAAGAACATCCAGAGGTTAACAAAGGTGGGGTGTGCCTGCGTGCTTTCGTGTTTCTGTAGTAATGCGAGCCAGATGTCTCCACAAGAAAACATGAGAGGCTCTAGTTTGAACTATACTGTTAAACCTACATTTAAGTTTAGTTTAGGCAGGAGGACACGGACATTTACACTAATCCTGAAGCAAGCACTCGTTTAGTTTATCTGGCCAGGTGAGAACAATACCTTTCCAAACGTGTCTCTGTCCTGCTCCACTACTACTGTTCTACAAGTCACTGGACGTGACAATAATCTGAATGACGGCAAACATCCCACAAACCTAGTGGTGAGCGAAGGCAGATGTAGACATCTGATAGCCAGCTGTTACTCGTACTTGGAAAGCTGAGCGAAACAGAAAGGAAACGTGAGCTTTCTGTGTTCAGCTGAAGGTAACAAATCACATCAATGTCTGTGTTGTGACATGAGGAGACGTATTTTACTATTTCATCTTTATATCATGATTAGTTTTTCCTGGTCTTACATGCTTTACTACAGTTAGCTTTCACCTGTTTGATCATCATATTCCCATTACAAAATATTTAGCATCTTTAAAATGGTAATTCCCAACAGATAGCATATCCATATGATATATCATGACATCATTTCTATCAAGTCAGTCATATCTGGCAGAAGTTAGAGGAGCTGTACAATAAATAAGGTGCTTGTGAGTTTGGGTGCCTCTGTGACAAGTTCTTTCTGTTGTATGTGCCTCCTGCAGACCTTCCTGACACTGTCTTTGCAAGACATGGCGAGTCGAGTGCAGCTGTCAGGCCCCCAGGAAGCCGAGAAATACGTCTTGCACATGGTGAGTTGTTCCAGATTGACTGAAGCACAAAAAGCCAGTCCAGACATGTCCTCCGTACACTGCACATTGGAGTATGCTAATTGAGCCGATGCTTCTATGCAGATTGAGGATGGTGAGATCTACGCTAGCATTAACCAAAAGGACGGCATGGTCTGCTTCCACGACAACCCCGAAAAATACAACAACCCAGCAATGCTCCACAAAATTGACCAAGAGGTAAGGAAGTCCAACTCTATAATCACTTAACATAATGTTGTGTAGCAATTCCTAATGTATGTTTGGTGTTCACTACCTTTTTAAACTGAAGCTATATCATTTTTCTCCTTTCAGATGTTGAAATGTATAGAGCTGGATGAGAAACTAAAGTCTATGGATCAAGAAATCACAGTAAACCCACAATTTGTGCAGAAGGTGAGGCGATTATTTTTTTCTCTTTTGATGTCTTTTTATTTTTATTTTTTTCATATGCATAAATGTGTTTTGTTTGTGGAATTTTAAGACGTTTCCATGTGAAGGTCATACCTTGTGTCTCAGTGATACATTAAATTTTTTTTAATGGTTCAAAGATGCTTTATATGGTAGGAGAAAAAAGTAAGAATAAATGATCCCAGGAATGTGAACATGGTACAGTATAAGACGAGTATGGGTAGTTAGTGTTGGAATGACTAACAACTAACAAAAACATGCCCTTAATTTAAGGAAGTGCAGCAGGAACTGGTTTTTCAACCAGTTGTTTGGACCATTGTCTAACAGCCATTGTCAACATGTGACACTTTTTTTTTTCTCAGAGTATGGGATCGCAGGAGGATGATGTTGGTAGCAAAACATCAAGTTATTCCTGAGGGGCCTTGGACAGGGAGAGAACGCTGCAGCAAGCCAACACGTTCTTCCCAGGATGAGTTGGAATTTTTTAAAAGAGGAAAACAAACATTCGATTGCATAAGGACATTGGTCAAGGAAAATCTAATTGTGTGGAATGATGATGAATCTGGTTATTCTTTCTTCACAGTGTCTTAAGGATAACAAACGATCCTTAAAGAAAAGGAAAAAAAGATTACAATTTTGTCAGTGTTTTATTTATCAATGTTCCGGTTGGTGCGCCACTGCTACATTAACAGAAACCACGAAAAATAAAAACTGGACTTATTTGTTCCAAACACATGTGTGAATAATCTCACTGTTTGTTTTGGTTCTGCTGCATGATGGCCATAACAAGAGGGCATTACACATGAGGCAAAACATCTATGGCTGATGAGGATTAAATCTGATCTATTCTACATTTGTAAAAACTGCAATGATCGTTTCCCTCTCACTCCTTTTGGTTAGAATGTAGATATCATCAATAGCAAATCTGTACAAATCTGTATCCGGACATGCCCTTGACCAAACTTGGCACAGTGGAGGAGTCGTTCACAATCTGGTGCACTGTTTTTGTTTTTTTGTTTTTGTTTTCTTTTTTTGTTTTTTTAGGTCGGATCCACTAGAGGTCGCTAGAGCACTGTATAGAAAATCGTTTTGACAGCTTGTTATTACAAGAGGTGAAGTCAACAGATGAACCCAAACTGTCATGTCATTTGGGAGCTTGAGCTTTGCGATTGTGGATCTGTTAATAATAAATTGTTTAAGAATATAGTTCTGGTTTTCATGCCTTTGTCAAAAGATTCTCACCTATTTTTTCTACTTGTACTGTGGGGTGGATTTGAATCCACTCTTGATTGTCACATTGTAACATTCTTGGTCTATTCAATGAAGCTGATTTGTGCTTTAGCCAATGAACGTCCTTATACAGGCGGATGTAGTTTGCAGAAAAATGGCACCAATCACGGGGCAGCACACACTTCGAAGAGGCGGGACTTAATTGGGAAAAGAAAGTTGGCACACGCCAATCATGCGCAGCACTCGCCCCTCATTGGTCCACCGTTATGAATGAGGTGGGTCTTGACGACACTCACCGTGTAAGCTACTGTTGAAATTCCAGTGCTAACCAACTTTAGCCAGCTTGCTAACATGTAATTTAGCGAATGTGAAGAACTACATATACAGCGATGTTCTGGATTTAAATGCATAAGTAATATTTCATGTCCAATAGAGAAATATTGGAAACTCGTCTTGATGTTTGCTACTGCGCCTGCCTCCGTTACTGTAACCAGAACATGTCCAGTTAGCCAGAACGCAGCAATCGGTGGATAACAAACCTGGCAAGCTAACCAGCCAGCCCGTTTGGACTGGGTCTGCGTTGAGGGATTTGAACAGGTTTCACCGCCCAGAGAGGACAGTAAAACCGGATGCTGTGACTACCATGAGTCCCGCAGGCTGCCCCCATGTCAACAGCTTCAAAGTGGACAACTGGAAGCAGAACCTGAGGGTTATTTATCAGTGTTTCGTGTGGAGCGGTTCGGCCGAGACCAGAAAACGCAAGGTAACAAGCGACAGAGTGTAACGGGTGCTTAGGACGGACCCTAACGTGTGTGTGTGTGTGTGTCGCGTGCGTGGACAGTTCCCCGCCCTTCCAAAACAACACAAACATCCGACACACACACGCTCCTGATGCCAAACTGCAGTTCGCTTTCAGTCAAATACACGCTTAAAGTCTTGTGTTTCCACTATATTGGGCTCGACCTCGCCTAACTGCCAACCTCAACACCTGACTGACTCAAACCAGCGCAAAACTGAGGCAAACTACCAGCACGTCGCCCAGTTAACCCGCACAGCCGAGCGTTAGCGGGAGTTCAAAGCTAGAGACCGCGCAGATAAAGATTAGAAAGCTGATGTGCATCTGTTTGCGTTGGCACTGCGCCCCGCAGAGGCTCCACTTGCTTCCACCTGCAGACCGCAGGCCGGCATTACACCGTGCTGGATCCTCGCTTAGGGGACATTCGTTCATTTCATACCAACTAACAATTATCCTGCAAACCCCAAGCCGATATGACAGAGGTGCATCATTGCCATCTTTGCACTGCGTGACAGGATCAAAAAGGTTTAACTGGTAAAGCATTAGAGTGTGTGTGTGTGTGTGTCAGTCAGATTCTCTTTCATATGGACACAGCTCGTCTGTTTATGTGCTCTTAAGAGAAGACAGCATCTTTTATTAAGTCATGTTTATTGTAAAGTTTCACATAAGGTACGCTACATAGCAGATGTGCACAATAATTAGCATGTTCCTCCAGAGAGAGAGAGAGAGAGAGTGTGTGTGTGTGTGTGTGTGTGTGCGCGCGCGTGTGTGTGCGCTTGTCTGCACGCCTGTCTACTTGCATCCTGGATCCCCTGTCATCTGCTTGGGATCAGAGTGAGCTGGCAGTCCAGGAGGCGTGTTTGTAGAAATAAATGGCGTAAATATTTGCGGGATCTTCTGCCATAATTGCCTGGCTCTCTGCCCCCCTCCCCCCCACACACACACCCTACCATGAAGAGCAGACGAGGCTGGCAGGAGGGCTCCCACATCCCTGCTGCATATAACCTCCCTGTGGCGCTACGTTTTTATTGATCCTCCACTTCCTGGCTCAGTTACATATACACGTCCAACACTCTCCTTCCAATCCACGCTGAGCGTTTCCTCTGGTGTCGGCCTCAGATGACCACGATCAACATTCAGTCTGCATCAAACAGTCAAACTGACCTTCTGACGCAGATTGAATTTTAAGCGTTCACCTTGAGAAGGCTCCACTCTTTGGTTGTCTAAAGTGTCGGCCACAGTGTCTAATGACATCTGAATGACGGGTACAACAAACAAACTTATTTTTCCCAAGATGCTGCAGGGAGAACGATGACCGGAGCCTCGCAGGATAATGCATTCTCATCCCCCCATGTTCAGTATGGCAAAATGTGCATACGGGTGCACCAAGCCACCAAGAAATTAGACCAAAGACCGTCTAAATCGTGTGAGATCAGTCCTGTTCAATGTCAGAGCTTAGTACCGGAATCAGCACTACTTTTCTTCTAAGTCCTGTTGAGGCTGTCTATTGTTAGCCTGCGCCACTGCTGCTGCCTGCACTCAGTTCAGCAACACAAAATGGAATCATTGTGAAAGAGGTTCAGTGGCTTATGAACTCAAAGCCGGTGGCAAAAAAGCCGAAGGTCAACATTAGATCTCACCTTAGCTCAGTGTACTCCTTCAGTCCCAGCTCTGAAGGTATTCACCTGTATTTACATATTGTCATTTTTATATTGATATTTGCATAACCTCAATATACATCAAATAGCTAGTGGACATGTTTGAGACACAAATCATCCATCTGAAATATTTTAACGTAACGAACCAGGTTGATGTGTAACATTTGGTGGTAGTAATTATATCCATTGTTTTTTCTTTTTAAATTGACTTATCTCGACACCTTCCTTCAATGGACGAGACGGATGCTGTTGCATTTGGCTCACAGTGTGATAATAGTGTCCTCACTTACTGTACACTTCTTTTAAACCCGTTACGTTAACATCCTCGTCCCTGACATGGACAGAGCTTTGGGCTGTTCTCCGGGTGTTCGGGAGACCACAAGGCCTCACCGACGGCGTGGCCTGGTAGTTAGTACACGGCCAGTGTGCTGAAGCAGGACGGACTACTGTGTGTCTGTGACTGCTCCATATGTGTACTCAGTCTTTTGTTGGCTTTTGATGACAGTAGATGATGTAAAGATGTGTTGACTGGCGGATGCAAATCCCTACATGAATACAATGCTCTCAGGGACCAGAAAACAACACATGCATACTGTAAAACTGACAGTTGGAAGCATGAGTGAGGAGAGATTGTTGCATAGTGATGCCTTTTCATAATTCATGTGCTGTCGAAGCACTTGTACATGGAGGGGGTGTGTGTGACTGGAATAAGAATCTGTGACTTGTTTTTTTGACCAGGTTGTATTTTTTATATTTTTATATATGTATATGCTTAAGATCTGGGTTGAAATAATCAGTAAAAATTGTTTTGACTCAGTAAACATGTAAATAACATCATTACTTGCATGTGGTTAAAATGAATTGATGGAAATCTTGGAAAATACATTCATCTTTTAATCAATTTCTTGCTGAGAGTTAAATGAGCAGTACGATATCATATCTGTTGAAATATGAAACTACAGCCATGAGGCGATAGGCTTAGCTTAGCTTAGCACAGAGACTGGAGGTGGATAACAAGATATAATGTGTTAATAAGTGAGCTTTAGAGGTGCTGATAGGATGATTTAGTTAACTTTCAAACCAGGGTATCAAATATTGTCATGGAACATTAGCTTACATTATACACAGCACCAGGTAATGTAGCAGAGCAGCAGCCACTGAAATGCTTTTCTCAGTTGTCTAGGAGTCGGTGCAAGGCGTAGTAGAGCGACACTACACCCCAGTGTTGACCACTGCAGTCCACCTTCAGGCAGACCAGTGGGCCCATTCAATCCGTTAACCTGTCCACCTCTTAGTTAAAAAAACACATATAATTTGACATTGAAGCAGCCTTTTGCAGTGGTATCAAATTAGCGTCTGCATTTCATCTCCTGTCTTTGATTTTCTCCTTTTGACTTGGACTCTCTTGGTCCCCACATCGTCTTCCGTCTTCTTTCTTCTCCGTCCTGTCTTTTTTAAATTTTCCCTGCTCTCGTCTTCTAGGCATTGCTCATTTCCTTTCTCCTCCTCAACCTGGCTCATTGGCATGCCAGCTTCTCATCTGCATGCTTTTGAACTGTTGTTTAAAGTTGCAGTTATTGAGTTTATTTGGTCACTTCTGGGCCGGAGAATGAGCCTCAAACAACACACTGACATATTATTTAAATTGTCACGTGTTAGCAAATAGTATATAACATAATACAAAAATTTGGTCTCCACCAACCCCTGAGGGAAAAATCTGTCTCTTCGGCTGCTAAATGCTCACCAGCCGTTTGGCGATGGGCAGGTAGCATGCTGCGGGGTCATCAGAGCGTTTTAGCTGAAAACAACTGCCAGCTGCTGCAGGAAACCAGGTTGGTAAGACCGAAGTTTTTCCAAGTTCCGATAGTATGTCATTCTTTCACTTTCAGTTATTTTAATCAATATATCAATATGTTTTCCCTTACTGTAAAACATTAGAACATTTTTGATGGCTCATCCTGAACTTAAGTTGTGATAATCATCTCTCTGTTTCTCTCACCCCCCCTCTCTTCCAGGCCAAGTCATGTATTTGCCACATGTGCGGCGCCCACCTCAACAGACTCCACTCTTGCCTCTACTGCGTCTTCTTCGCCTGCTTTGCCAAAAAACACATCCATGAACATGCCAAGAGCAAAAGGCATAACCTAGGTATGTCACAGACACACACACACACACACTGTCATACACTGTGGTGCAGGTGGAGCAGGTGTGTTTCTAGGGCTCTGTCGTGCACATGGTGTCGCACCAGCAGGCATCCAGACCTGCAATTAGCCCCCTCTGCTTAAATGAGTTGGTCCCTGCCTCCTAAACAGACTCACTCGCTGCATATACATGAACGCAAACACACACCCACACACAGCGGCGTCAGTAATGCTTCTTCTCTCAAAACAAAGGCTGCTAAAAGCGCTAATTATACGGCTGAGTGGCTAATGAAGATGTAGCCTGGTGTGACTGCATAAAGCGTTGACAGTTCATAAACACCAGAGCGCCTGTGCGTCCGTGTTTAAGGTCGGCTGTAACGTGGTTATATGTCGGACTTTTTCACCGGCCTGACTACGTCACATTTGTGGTTAGGTGATGAATGTACTGTAAATTAGGCAACCTAATGCAACACAACCGCAACACAGCCTATAAAGGCTTAGCCTCAAGGGGGATTTGAATGTCACCTGTGTATTTGGCCTCACGCAGCCCATTAGAGGCCATATTTGCATTAGTGAACGTACTAATGAATAGGGATTGAGGTCTGTCTTGGTGTTATTAAAATAAAATTAAGCACATGTACACACTAAGAATCAACTTTATTGGGTTTTAAAATGATCCTCCTTCAGAACATATCGGTGTGTGTGTGTGTGTGTGTTTTATAGGGTAGAACACAAACATGTGATTTGTCTTTGCTTTGTTTTGACAGGATTATTATTCCAGGTCAGAGAAGGTACACATCAGTGATAATCTGCAATGGATT
Source organism: Nannoperca obscura (assembly GCA_036024295.1). Lineage (NCBI taxonomy): Eukaryota > Metazoa > Chordata > Actinopteri > Centrarchiformes > Percichthyidae > Nannoperca > Nannoperca obscura. Next base: position 56,104 of record JAVQJL010079303.1, read on the forward strand.
TGTTCAAATATTCGAGCCTCTTTAAAAATGACTGAGAAAAGGCTTCTATTTTCAGAAGCGCACCGTGTTCCCCGCCACAGCGCACGCGGAGGTTGCTTTGTTGGCGAGCGTTCGCAGCAGGAAACGGGGAAACTTTGATTTTCACCTCCCCGAATTAAATATTTGCATCGAGCAGACACAATCTGGATGGCTCCAGATCTGAACACAGGCGTGGGTGTTTGCTGAACACCAAGCACAGTTGGCTGTTTTCCTCATCCATGCTACTCGCACACAGACACGCGGCCTGTAATAATGAAAACAATGCACGCAAATCTGTGAATTATTGCAGAGAAAAGTGCGGTGCATCACCTGATCAAAGGTAAAACAACGGCTGAGTGTATGCGGTCTTGCGCGTGCTGCAACGTTCAAGAGATCTTCCTATCAAGAAATATTCCTGTCAGTACTGGCCTCGAAAGTCCGGCATCGGTGTGGCTGAGCCTTCAAGTGTCCGCCTTGGTGACTGATGATTCGTGAAGTGAAACATGCAGTAGGTGGCAGCCGCGTGCACCGCCACAAAGCAACACGCTTAGACACGCAGCACTGACTGTCCAGGGCGAAGACGCAGAGGACAGTCCACAGCTGTAGAACAGCACCGTTTGAATCTGAGGTCAAACGTTGAGACAACGTTGAAAAGATTCCGTAAACAGCACATTGTGTTCAACACGAGGCATCCCGTAGCTTTCCGCTTTATTCTCCACATAATAGAATCAGGCTGTTGGAGCTGCACGAGGAGTACGTTCCACTGCAGTGTTTGGGAGGAGAGAGGTGCCGCCTCACAGGCACTCGGGGTGTCCGTGACAAACGCTGGCTTTGGCAGATGTTGAGAATTTGCAGATTTGTTTTGTCACGAAGCTTCTCTGCTCTGCGTTATCGCTCCGATCAGGAGGACCCCCTCGTGTGTGTCTCTGTGTGTGTGTGTGTCCTGCAGAGTTGAATTAGTTTAGCAGCTGGATCAAACACTGCAAAAAATAAAGGGAGAATCAATCTAATAGAGAGAGAGAGAGAGCAAAGATTTGTAAAAAAGGGACAGATCTCAGATCTCAGCAGGCTGGTGAGGAGGTAATTAAATCGTCTTTAACAGACCCTGTAGAATTAGCCTCCTTTAATCCTCGGCCCCTCCTCCTTCCTGCTTCTCCTCCTCTCTTTTTGGCCGTTCCATCTCGTTTAATGCGTTTTCACTCGCATGCAATTTGGCCAGTGCCGTTTCCAGTCTTGTACCGTCCTCGTCTCTTTTGCCCTCCCCCTTGTTCCCATGGTTACCTGATGACCCTTTCGATATTCAGAAATGTAAAAGGATTACATCTAATCGCGCTTGCACCATCAGCCTCGTCTTTCTTCCTGCCTTTCCTCTCTTTTTCCTCTCCCATCAGTTCAGTGAAATCCTGTAATCCTTGCTTGCTTCCCTACCTCCCCACTTTCCTCCTCCTGTGCGCCCCGCCCGCCCCCTGCCCCCAGCCCCATACCTGCAGAGGATGACAGCTGGGAGAAGCCAGCAGGCAGGTTGTAGCAACAGCCAACAGGTAGCTGCAGGGAACAGAGCAGGTGAGGAGAGTGAACATATAAGTGAGCGTGTGATGGACAAAGGTTTCGATAGAATCCTTTCCTTCTCCTCACCTTTTGACTCCTCGCGGCTCTCTCCGTCTCTCGGGGTGTCTCTCCGTCGTTCCTGGACAGTGTTAACAGATAGCTGATATGTGAGCAGATAAGCCCGGCTACCTGGCATCTCGGCACCATGGCAACATGGCCTGAATTGAAGCGATGCACTGCCTTTCTTTTTACTCTCTGACAAACTCATAAACGGATGCATTCGAATAAAACAGCTTTCTCATGCATTCCTTTCTTTTCCCTTCTTCCTCTCGCCTCGTCCGTCTCTCTAGCTGTTGACCTGCTGTACGGAGGGATTTACTGTTTTATGTGCCAAGACTACATTTATGACAAAGACATGGAACAGATTGCCAAAGAGGAGCAGAGGAAAGCCTGGAAATTGCAAGGTATGGCAGTTTTAAACACACACACACACACACACACCCCATGCCCTTGGTCCAAGGGTTAAAGGGTAATGCACTCACGACATGGAATTTTAACTGTGTGTGTGTGTTTTTTTTTTTTTTTTCAGGCATAGGGGAGAAGTACTCAACGTGGGAGCCCACAAAGAGGGAGCTGGAGCTCCTCCGCCACAACCCCAAGAGGAGGAGAATCACCTCCAACTGTACTATTGGTTAGTACAGTACACTTTGTGTCACACACACTTGCGCTTGGCCAACTCTGCTTTTCCACAGGCTTCAGTATCTGATCGCCACGTAACAGTACGTACAGTATTACACCGTACACGTGGGTGGCTGTCGTCATGGTGAAGTAGGGTCAGATGTCAGATAACTTTATTGTTGTTATATAACTTTCTCACCACTGCAACAGTTGTAAGGGACTTCCGTTTGTGACCTCGTAGTGCAGGACAGACAGGACAACGTTTTACACCACATGCTAATAAAACCATCATATAAATAAAATGTATTAAAATATAAATGATGAGCTCAGGATATTAATAAACAATTACCTACATACAGTATGTCTGAATATAAGAAGGCTAATTTATAGAATATATTAGAATGTTGCAGCGTTGGGGTTTGGCTGTGTGCAGCAGTGAGGAGAGCTGGCATATGTTTAACACCTCGTAGCAGCCTGCAGGGGTGTGCTGTAGCATCATTAACATCTCTGGCACTGTCTTAGCTGACGGAAATTACAGGCCTGGCTGCTCATCTGTGAGAACGCCTCCTCCCCCCTGCCTTCCTCTCCCTCCTCCTCTGTCCTCTTTACTTTTTCCTTCTGTCTCTCCCTCTTTTCTCCTCTACTCCCTCTCACCTCGTCTGCGGCTGTGTGGTTTGGTCTGCTGCAATCTGGCAAGGGTTTCCCTGTGTGCAGTCCACCGTAGCCTCAGGGACATCATGGTGTTAAAGTGTGTGTGTGTGTGTGTGTGTGTGTGTGTGTGTGTGATGCCCCACTGCAGCAGCCTAGAAAACTGAGCTGGCTCTCTTAAGCTTTTCCTCTTCTTTATTCCTTGCTTACCCCTCCACCCATTTTCTCCTCTTCTCTTCTTTGTTGCCTCCTTCTTATTTTTTTTTCTCCCCCTCTTCTTATAACCCTCCCCCAGGCCTTCGAGGTCTGATAAACCTGGGCAACACTTGCTTCATGAACTGCATCGTTCAGGCGCTGACACACACCCCGCTGCTGCGTGACTTCTTCCTGTCCGACCGACACAAATGCGAGATGCAGAGCAACTCCTGTTTGGTGTGCGAGATGTCGCAACTCTTCCAGGAGGTAACTGTAACTTTGTTTTTTCTTTGTTTTTTTTAAAGAATTTGTTCAGGTGGGTAGAAGAAGAGGAATAAGCGTCATTGAAGGGAGTTTTTTCCCTCTGTTACATGCACCTTCCTTCTCCAGTTCTACTCAGGCCACCGGTCGCCGCACATTCCCTTCCGTCTTCTCCACCTGGTGTGGACCCACGCTCGTCACCTGGCCGGCTACGAGCAGCAGGACGCCCACGAGTTCCTCATCGCGGCGCTGGATGTCCTGCACAGACACTGCAAAGGTGGGATGCACCCAGAGATGCAGATAATAGGAGCACTGTGTACAAATGTGGAGAAAATTACCAAAAGGAGGCGCCAAAAAAAAAGCACCAAGAATGTGTGAGAGAGAGAGAGAGAGAGAGAGAGAGAGAGGAGGTTTTTGTCTGAGTGGGTGAGAGGAGGAGAGATGGTTGGATGAGTGAAGTTGAGAGGATGAAGAGAGACGAGACTGACTGACAGTACTGATCTCTCTTGGATCCCTGTGTGTGTCTCTCTGCAGTGTACTTACACAGCATTGCTTTTAGTGACTGTGTGTGTGTGCATGTGCGTATCTCAACACAGACGACAACGGGAAGAAAGCCAACAACCCCAACCACTGTAACTGCATCATCGACCAAATCTTCACGGGGGGCCTTCAGTCTGACGTCACCTGTCAAGTCTGCCAGTGAGTGTGCTCGAGGTTCAAAACACAACACCAAAAGTCCTTTTTAGGCCTCACTAGAATCTGCATGAAGAGATTAAAGCCGTGGGCGTGTGCGCTGCATGCACGCTGTCACAGTACGCTTCACTTGTACTGTCTCCGCTCATCTCTCACCGTCCTGGATCAGAACTCTCCGATTCCCTGCCCTGAGTTGTCTCTGCTGCCTCCCCTCCCCTCTACACCATCATCCATGTAGTGCACCATCAATCTCTCAAACACACACACACACACACACACACACACACACTCACAGAACTGCCACACTGCAGCAACAGGAATGTGTCAGCAGCAGTCTGTAATGTGGATCTCTAGTTCCACCTGGTGGTCAAAGAAAGTGTTGTATCTATGTGTTCTATTTAGTAGTGGAAGAAGTACTGCGATCCTTTTCAAGCTCAAGTAACAACAACAGATTGTGTAATTATCATAAAAAAATGTCATTTTTTTGGTCAAAATAATAAAAATCTGCAGTCTAGTTAGATGAACATGTTCCTATGAAACTTGAATCAAGACCTTTTGAGAAAAAGCGAGACAGAAATAAGGGACTGTTGCTCTTGAATTCAACATTTTTTTTCTACTAAAACTATAAAAGAAATTAGCTTTTTTTATTTGTTTATATGAGAAGAACGTCCTAAGACTTTCGATGGTTTATGGTGTCTTCACTTGACATTTCCTTATTGAAAATGTCAGTAACATGGTGCCAGCTCATCCTGACCACAGAAAATGGATTGCAGATCTTCTACAAAGCCCAGAACAGCTGAGCTTATACCACACTAGTCACCGTTTTTGCACAGAATGAGTTGAGCCGCTCGGTTTGGGTCATATGGTCGTCATTCGCAGGCTAAATCCAGCTGGAGCTCTCATTTTTTTGCACCATGAAATGAAATCTCGCTCTACCTTTTTGTGGCAGCCGTGGAGCTAGTTGATGATCTCTGGTTTAACCGAACAGCAGGCCGTCCACAGTTAAAGTCTCTTCATAGCCCAGATGAACAAGCTTAGCTGCATTACAACATTAGGAGTGCAAGGGTCTGAGCCGCGGTGCCAAGATGTAGTTAGCCAGCCTTTTCACCATGTCCCTCTTTTGTCTCCCTCTCACTTATATGTCTGTCTGAATAAGGGAAAGCTACAGAGTGCAGTGTCTCACTGTGCCTCCTATGAAGTGGGTAACAGACTGGAAGACGTACAAATCCACACACAGCAACTCCTTGAATCCACATCAGATTCCTGCCTGCAGCGTTTTCACCTCCTACACACTCACCATCTCGTGCGTCTGTCTGTCTTCCTCCTAGTGGCGTTTCGACAACCATAGACCCGTTCTGGGACATCAGCCTGGACCTGCCGGGCTCTTCCACCCCGTTCTGGCCCCTCAGCCCCGGGGGAGACGGATCGGCTCTTAATGGAGAGAGTCACACCACTGGAGCGACAACACTCACGGACTGTCTGCGCAGGTAACTGGCATTTTAACCAGGGTTCGTGTGTCTGAAAGTTTGGGAAATGCTTAATTTCAAGGTTGGGAATATGCTTGAATTCAAATATGGTCCTCGAAAAATGCTTGATTGTGAACACAACCTCATGTAAACCAAAAGTCTTTTAATATTTGAAATGAAATGTTTGTTGTCTCCTCGCATTTAAAGTAACAATTTAGATGTGATTATAAAGGTTTTTAAGAATCTGAAAATTTTTGGATTAGGTACCTTGAAAGTGCTTGAAGAGTGCTTGAATTGAACTCTTAAATAGCTGTACGAATGCTGTATAACAACATTTGTTATGTAATTTCTGATAAATGTCCTCTTTTGTGAATCAAATATTCTTTCCACAGAAATAAATAATAAATAAAATGATAAACTAAAACCAGTTCCCAGAATCATCCCACCAAAACACTTTAGAGAGCAGAAAGTAACACACACACACACACACACACACACACTCACTCACTCACAAACTCATTGGCCCTAAATTTCATCCTCCCCTGTCTAGGTTCACCCGGCCAGAGCACCTCGGCAGCAGCGCCAAGATCAAGTGCAGCGGTTGCCATAGTTACCAGGAGTCCACTAAGCAGCTGACCATGAAGAAGCTGCCCATTGTGGCCTGTTTTCACCTCAAAGTAAGAGTATGTTTGGTGGCTTGCCTGCTAATCAAGCCATTTATCGGAGCGCTCTTGTAACTCTTGTTCCTTTTTTCATTGTTTGTTTGTTTGTTTGTTCAGAGGTTTGAGCATTCAGCCAAACTGCGGCGGAAGATCACAACATATGTGTCCTTCCCGTTGGAGCTGGACATGACCCCCTTCATGGCCTCCAGGTGAGCACAATTCAAATGAAGACTTAAGACTGAAAAGGAAAGAAGTAAGTTTCACAAAAACAAAATGAAGTTGGAAGGACGTGGTGTTCTGGAAGAACCTCTGCATTTAAGCCATTACACCACTATCTGTATCTGTTTATTTAACAGGAATATCTGGATTTAGCTGCTTACTAAATATACAAGATCTCTTTCTTTTATGATTTCTTCACAGTTCATCCTTGTTGGCTGTCAGAGATCTTGATTGATGATGGGAGCAGTGTGTGTGCATCGTGTCTGTTTTTGGATTTGCCTGAGTTTTGCCTCGGGGAAAAGAAAAAGAAAAGTGGTGTGACAAACACACTTGTTTGTGTTGTTCTGCTGTGTTTCAGTAAAGAAAGCAGGATGAACGGGCAGTACCAGCAGACCGTGGACCCCTTCAACAATGACAACAAGTACGGCAAACATCTGTGCTAAACCAGTATCTGATCCAGGACCAGTTCCAAATATTCCTACATTTTGGGTCTTGCATATAGAAATATAAGCTGCTTCCTCCTCCCTGCATTGATCCCACATGCATTCGCTGCACTGCTCTGGGACCAGTTTTCATTTATTTCACTGGGGAGAGTCCACCACAGAAACATCATGGTGTTAACTTTTACTGTGTGGTTTTTAATAAAGAATCTCTGAACTGTGTGTCTTACATGCAGTATGGGTTCAGCAGCATTAAGCCTCTTCTTTTCTCTCTTCTTCCTGTTGCTTTCAGGTACAGCTTATTTGCAGTGGTGAACCACCAGGGGACACTAGAGAGCGGCCATTACACCACCTTCATCCGCCAGCACAAGGACCAGTGGTTCAAATGTGACGACGCCATCATCACCAAGGCCAGCATCAAGGACGTCCTGGATAGCGAAGGGTGAGCAAGTCATAGCATTGAGCATAGATCCTCATGCTGAAGCTCTGCTTAGATTGTAGGTTTTATATGAAACTTAAACAGTTTCTGTTATTAGTGATTCTGCACCCTGACCTCATGGTACCTTTTTGTTTTTTGTCTCCCCAGGTACCTTTTGTTTTACCACAAACAGTTTCTGGAGTACGAGTAGTTCCCTGCGTTAGCGCAGCCTGCAGGAGGAGACGAGGGACGAAGCGAGGATTAGTTGCATGGGAAAAGGTAACGGAGTGACGAGAGAGGCATGGGAACGCCAGCCGGCCAGTATCGCTCTTAAGTCGCAACTCTCTACACTCTTAACATGGAACCCACCCTTACTACATACTAACCTAGTTCCACTGTACGACATTCAAGAAAGAACGGTCTGCCGTGCGGGGTAATGCAAGAGTGCAAGAACCAAACAAAATGCAAGAGAAGTGGATGGGAGATTTGAATGGGCCCTGAAAGAATATCTGCAAATGCTTTTCACTTGAATGAAGGGGACGAAGAAGAATTCCAGCAGAATCAGTCTGTAGTTGCTCTCAGAAAATAGAGGAATACTGTCGTATCCCTGCTCTTTTCTCTTTGTCAGACACAGACAGATTTATCTGGGAGAAGGTTTACTTGATCACAAATGCTGTTCTTCACCAACGTCCTGTTTCATGCTCGCACTTCCACATTTAGTGACACCTGAAGGAGCTACGAAGTGGAGTCACAGCCTTCCACGGGGCTCAGAGGCTCTGATTTAGCGCAGGAAGTAATTTTTTTTTCCTTTTTCGTTCCCTTTACCTTTTTAACAGGCAACGTTCTGGACACAAGCACACTCGTCTGACACACCCACACTCTCCAAATTACCAAATATTTCACGGATGGAAGTTGTCTTATTATGCATTTATGTTCAGAATGCAAAGGGTGGGGACTGAAAAAAAAAACACCTGATAAATTTGGTATTGTGAACATTGTATAGAGCGACAGTTAATTCCATTAATTACTCGTGAGTTTGTAGTTGTCACTTTTAGGAAACATTTTCTTTAACAAGGACGACCACGTGAAGGATCTGTTGTTTTCATGCTGCTTCCAACAGTCACGGGGGGGGGGGGGGGGGGTATATTATATTTTTATACATACTGCAATTAAAACATTTGTTTACCGTTTTTGCATTCTCCGGAAACTCTCACTTTGTTCTGTCTATGTTACATTGTGCCGTCAATCATGTTTGTTTTACACAAACGCAAAATAATGCTTGAGAAACTGCAGCTGCGGCAGCTGACTTTTTAGTTTTGTTCTTTTTCTGCTTCATTTGGCTACTTTTTGTCCGTTTTTTGCCGGTACAGAGGCGTTTTCTTTATGTTCGATATATGTTGTTGTGATGCCGTTTCAGGTCAAATGGCAAAAAAGAAACGAAACAAAAGAGGAGAGCGTAACTCTCAGTACAGAGTGTGTATAACGGGTCAGAAGCTTGACCCTGCAGTGTTAACCGTTGCCAGCATGTTGCTCTAATTTGGTGTGATTGTGTGTGCGTGTGTGCACGTGTATGTGCCCGAGAAAGGGAAGGGGGGGTGGAAGTCTCTGTTTAGGTGTGTTTGTGTAAAATGTTATTGCGCATCAAGAGAAAAAAAACGAGTGCGTATGTGTCCCCGTTTGTATGCACGTGTTGTGCGCGTGCGTATGTATCGTATGTCCGTGTACTGAATCAGTACTTGCATTCAGCATGCCGTCTGAGCTGGGTATCACAGTTTGATAGGATTCTCTCCACATGTTGATGATTTATGTAAAAGTATATATGTACAGTTTGTATGTAAGAGACAAATGGTGAAACCTCTGAGTTGATTTGTTCTTCTATATTTGCTGGATCCGGGCCACGGGGTCGGAATCTGAAGAAACTTGTCTCCACCCGGTCAGTCATTCCTCGCGCACACATGTAACTGCTGCAAGAACTGGACACACAGTGATTGAAAGACACTCAAATAAAGAAAAATCTATATCTGTAAACACTTATGTGCCTATTATTTATTGTCCTTGATAACGTTATATGACATTTATTTTTGTTGAACACACTTAAAAAAAACTTTTTTTCCTTATTGGCTGCAAGCAAGTACAAGGAGATTCTGAATCATTATATGAACCATCACCCCCACAAAGATATACATAACAAATGACATGCATACACTGCATATTTGTTCCAACACATATTTCGGCAGATAGTAACTGCCCAGAATGAGCTTGTGCCTCTTACGCTTAATTTTGATGAGATTCATAAATAGCTGAGAGATTTGTTTTGTCTGATGTTTCTTCTATTATTATGGATCATGAATACAAAAGCAGACCTGCACGTCAGTGGATAGCTAATAGTCAGCTGTAATCTTTGTGATGGGCTCAAGTGAGACTTTTAACAGAAATCATGAGGAAATGTGACGCAAAGCATCAGTCAATCTTTACCAGTTCTTTTGTCCCATTAGTGTGTCAGGGCAGCAACATTGAGCATGCACCTTTTTCCCCCTCAATCTAATCACTTGAAAGCCTTTACTGGGACTGTTTTCACAGTCTGATTGAAAATCCAATACATTGACAATCTTCTATAAACCGGGGACACTTCCAGTTGTCCTGTGGGACAGCAAATGAGCCTCATCCCACTGCAGCCTCCTCCTGCATCTCCAGTCCAGAGGTGTGTAGGTTCTTCTTAGTCCTCTCCTTTTGGAACTGGGGTCCGTGGATGACTGCCTGTGGGCAGAACGAGAAAGGCCCTCTGGGAAGCCTGTCATTGCCCTGGCCTAGGGCTTTCAGATCAGGGAAACAGTGGACACACACGCAGGTCTCAGTAGGGTTGGAGTCATCTGATGGCTTGCTGTCATTTCGGCGGCTTAAATTTGTTACAAAATCTGTAGAAAGACGTGGGGGGGTTTTAAAACGCAAGGTATAAAATAGTTTTCTCAGTTGCAGATCATTAAAAAAAGAACCTGGAAAGATCTGTGAAGGGAAACTGCGGTACATAAGTGTACTACTTGACTAATGGACTTCTTATTTTGGCTAAACTACTCATTGACTGCACCCACGGCCTTCGATTTGTGCCAGTACCACACTGACCTGCGGAGCGCTGCCCCGTCTGGCCACACGGCTGGCCGGTCTCCTGGCCCGGTTGGACAACGCGCTCCTGGTTGCGGTCCAACTTGGTTCTTGGGTTGGAGGTTTTGGCCCTGGCGCCCCTCAGAAAGACCGCCATGGCAAGAGACAAGCTCGAAAACAGCAGCACCATGCACACGGCCAGCAGGGAGTACAGCAGAATAGTCGACTCTTCAAGGGCGGTCGGCACTTGTGAGGTAGCTGGATGGGACAGATGGGAAGAATATCTGGGTGATGCCTCTTGGGAAACACCTTCAAGACAAAACGGCAACCGCTGTTGCTTTTCACTGACTACGTCTAGATGCCAAGGGAAACTTTCTTCCATCGTGGTTCTGTTTAAATAATACAAACATCCCTTGCGCGTAACCTCTAAACGTATGTAGTCATTTTGGGGCGCTTTTTTTCTTTTATTCGCGAGCCAATAGTAAAGAGATGACAGGAAGTGAAGGGAGAAAGAGATGAGGCTCGTGGTCGGTGCCCTAACCACTAGACCTCCAGGGCGAACTACCCGCTCCTCAAACTCCCCACTTTCTCCACCTCGAAGTACAAACGCCAGTCGTCAATCTCTGAACAGATGTAGGCATCCTCTAATTACGCAAACCAAATATTCATCTCCACCGTACAGGGGTTGTGGCCTTCCTTCTAGCTATAACGACTATGTAGGTAAGCTTGTTAGCTAGCTGCTGACCTTGCAAAAAGAGTCACTGTCTTGGTATTTAATTGTAGTAATTGCGAGTTCGTTTCTCAACCATCAAACTTTTGTCCAACTCGTTGTCCACTGAGCTCTAACTCGACAGAACACGTATGCCTCTAAAACAACTAAGAAGTAACAGAAAAAAGATAGGAAGCTAAATAATTACAGGTCTAATTCAGGCCAGCAGGGTCGCGGTACTCACTCTTGCAGTGCTGGGAGCATTCTGCCACATGTCTGCCACAAACATCAGCGCATCTTATGCACATCTTCAGCAGCCCATCATAGTAGTGGCCAGGCAGTGCCTTACAAGTTGCAGACTCTAACGCAGGGTGACACAATCAGGAGAAGTGGACGACGTATGATACAATGAATTCACTTCTGTCCTCTCCATTTAGCATTGTATTCATTGTGTTAAGAATCATTCTGCTGTTACCAATGCTAATCAGCTGTCTCTCGTGTGTTTGCTGTGTCGAATGTATACATGCCTGTGTGTGTTTGTGTGTGTACTCACCACAGTAGCTGGTGCACCTGGAGTTGAGATTGGGTTGCTGGCATACCATATTACAGTACATACATTCTTGAACCAAGTCATCCCAGTACTGATCCCATGGGCAGTTTCCAGCCATCAGCCCTAATAACCCTCACACTGACATACACACACACACACACACACACACACACACATGACAACACAGAGACCATAGAAAGATAAGTGTGGAGGAAATAAGCGTGTGATAACAGAATAAATGATATAAATATGTGAAAGATATCCATTCTATATATATAACTATACAAGTGTAGTGCATTTTAGACTGCACAATACTATATTATATTATACTACACTATAATACCATACTATACTGCACCACTAACTAGACTTTACCTTGCTATACCATAAAACTATACTATATACCGTACTATACCATACTATACTATATTGTATTTTATATATACAATGTTGATGTTGAAGGATTATTATTATTATGCAATAGGAGTATAGTATGCTGTAGTATAAGGACACTGCACTATACTATGGAATACTATATAATGTATATAAGCCCCATGTCTTTATAGCATGTTTGGTAAATGCCGCACCTTTTGCTTCATCCCACAGGAGGATATTACCTCGTTATGCCTTGTTCATACTGATATTACATTATTGGTTGAACTGTGTAAGACGGGAGGGAGAAAGTGTGAGCGCTGAACCAAGGCATGGCAGTTAAAGTAAAAAGACCCAAAACACTATTATTTGGTTTAAACTGGATGAGTTGGGGAGAGGCTTTTCAATTCAATTCAATTCAATTTTATTTATATAGCGCCTCCTGCTTTTATTCCTTGAGAGGTGTTTTCTGCCAAAACATGTACAGTCCAGTAAATGAAAGATAAAGCGGCCACCAGCAACATGTTGCTGCAACCCGTAAACTTCCATCCTTTCACAAATCATGTCTCTGTACTCAAACGCAGTCGTCTTCGCTCTGTTGAGCACTGAGTCAGTGGGCTGTGAAAGACACAGATCTGAACCTCCTCCTCCCTCTGCTGCGCTCACACACGAGCATGATTTATTCTTCCGTTTATTTGTCACACCCTGATAATCAGCACTCAGTGTCTTCACTCACGCCCCCTTTCGGATTTCATGTAAAGTTAGTACAAATTGTGATTACATACTATGTTTGCTAATATCAGAAACAAAAGTGCGTATTTCCATACAAAGCTGAATCATTACTTAGTTATCTGTCTTCTTTTTCATGTATTTGGCTATTTTTGTGCCTCCTTATTGAGTTTTGTTGTTTCCTTTTTTTTTTAATTCTTTTTTTTTACTGTTTATCTTTTTTCCATTTTTGAGAGACTTTATAAGCTTCTCATATTCTGTCTCACCTATTGTCTGTTGTGGTGTGTGTGTGTGTGTGTGTAAATGAGACAGCCGTGCTCACAGCAAAGTAAAGACAATTCAAAGAGCTCACTGTGAGTCACAGAGCCGCCGCCAACTTCTCAAAGTGTTCATCACTATCGAACTAGTTAGATACTGCGACCACACTCGCCGAAGTTGAGGCTTCAATTCCCACCCGGACCACAAACACTGAAAACACAACATTCAGCTTGCAGACGTGACCTAACATGAGCTGAAAACGGTGTTTCGAGGGACCACTCACCTGGCGAGACGAAGAAGCCGGGGGAGAATCCTTGGTTTGAAGATGAGAATAAGGCAGTCCTGTATTTCAGCATGGAAGCTTATTTGGGTATGAACTCGCAGCCTGATCTGGGACTTCCCCCCTGTGCGTGAAGAGAATCCCCCCACCCGAACATAAACACAAGGTTAGACCAGTGTACAGCGCCTCTGAAAAGTAATCACTCCCCCTTGAACATTTTTTGTGTTTTTATAACATGCCGTTTTGACAATGATAAACACAAAATATAACTCATTTTAAAATCATTTCTACAAATACACCTAAATAACTGCAAAAATGTAAAAACCCCAATGGTGCAAGAAGTATTCAGATATTTTACTTAAGTAAAGGTAGTAATACCACAATGTAAAAATACATTACATTAAGGCATTTAGCAGACGCTTTTATCCAAAGCGACTTCCAAATAAGAGCTTTACATAAAGAGCATAGAATCATGGACGAAAACAACAAGATGTCGTATCAAATAATATGAGTGCTGGTGATGAATCTCAAGTGCTATAGATAAATACATCGCTGCCAGTGGCAAAATTGAAAAGAGCACTAAATCTAGAAACAGATTATGTCCGTTCATTATCAATCACAGTACAATCAAGCTAGACAACAATTCTCATATAATATATCTCACGATATGCTGTACTATATTTTAAAAATACTCCGTTACAAGTAAGAATCCTGCATTTAAAGTAAAAGTACACAAGTATTGGCATCAAAATGTGCTTAAAGTACAAAAAGTAAAAGTACTCGTTATGCAGAATGGCAGAAAAACCACAGGTGTGATTAAAATCTTTGACAATGGCCATTTAGGTTTGCCAGCTCCAAGGTCCTGTTGTGCACGCTGGCTCAACTAAATGTGGCACTTAAAGGAACTGAGACACTATCAATTACTCGCACGTGCGTTTCCTGCTATGGCAAACTAAAATGTTATATTCTTTGATTATTTTGGTTCAGTTTGTGTGGCCTAAACATAAAAAACATCAAAAAGGCTGCTAGAGCCCAAACTTATAAGTGACCACAGTGACTCACTGTTTACAGCTATGAATGTGCTGCAGACTGCGTCAAAGCGGTGTTCAATTGCATTTGGAAGATCTGACTAAACCCACTTTCTCAGCATCAGTGTGAAACTGTTCGGCAGTTCCACAGCATGTGTTTTACTCTCCACTGAGCACAAGACGTGACTTCAGTTCTCATATGAAGCACGATCGGTTCGGGCAGCTTTGTCTCAGACTGAGAGTAAATACGCTGAATTACTTTTTAAACAGAGCATGAACACCTGAAGATATAAAACAATTTGGTCCAACGTTAATTATAGAAAGCCATGAAAGCAGTCTCACCTGTAATTATTAATGATGTATCAATAAATCAAAGAGAGTAAAGAGTAGAACTTAAAGTTAAAAAGAGGAAACAGTAATGGTAGAGCGTAACCAATCAGGAGGAAGAACTCATTTGACTTGGACTTTGTCAAACTGAGATTTTAAGAGAGGCTTTGCTGTGCAGCTGTTAAAAGGTACCGGAAATTTTGGGGTGACAAGTCATTAAAAGGTGTTAGTTTTGTTTTACAACATATACGAATTTGGTTCTGCTTTGTGTAATAAAAAAAAAAAAAGAGAAATAGCTGGAAGCAACAGGGGCATCCACTGAGAACAGCAGGTGCAGTTGTGCTGGTGTGAGTATTTTGGTGGAGATAAATGGTCACAAAGTTATGGACATGAATAATGGACCATGCCCTGAAATGGGTTTACCTTGCTACTTCAATAGTTATCGTTGGTTAAACATAGTCGGTTTGTGGTCACCAAGTGTAGTTACAGTTATTCTGCAAGTTTGGTGCATATGACTCATTAACACACACACAGTATATAAAAAGTAGTCATGCCTCGTTGACTATGACCAACCAGTAAAGGTCACTAACGCATTGATAAGGGCATGATCCCTCACTGGCTTCCCACCCACAAACAAGTTAGATATACAGCGCTCAAGAGCTGGCCCTGGGTCAGATGAGAGTGAGACTGATGTCTGACCGACCAAGGAAGTTGTAAAAGCCTCAAATAGATTGAAAGCCAAGTGTTAAAAAATATATATATATAACAGTGCTATTTAAAAACACCTAACCTCTGAAACTTATAGTGATACTTACAGATCATCTTCTGGATTCAAATTGCAGAACTACACCTGAGAAAGTATGCCCGTAAATAAGTGAGACTCCGGGTACATCTGTATGGAAATCATCTGAAAGCAACCTTGTGTGAAACACAAAAATCCAGAGGAAATCGAAGAAGTTCAATTTGAGGAAGCACAGATGAAATTGTGACAACCAAAAGCTTCTTTATTTAACATTTGCTACAACCTGTGATCACATACTGTAGATTAGTTTTAGATAAAAGTGTAATGATGACATCTAAAATGGGTTGTGTGAGGAACAATTACAGAAAGGTCAAAGCAAAGACAACACATAGAAAAGCATAAATAAGTTACGGTGAATCAAATCATGACGTTTATTGTTAATAGATGCTGCTGGGGTTCTTTTGCTATATATTGTTTCATTATACAGTGTCTTCATCCTTTAAATGCACTCATGAATACATGTGATATGATTATTACAGCATGTTAGGTGAAGTGAATATATAGAAATCTAAAGATGCTACATATACACTACCGTTCAAAAGTTTGGGGTCACCCAAACAATTTTGTGTTTTCCATGAAAAGTCACACTTATTCACCACCATACGTTGTGAAATGAATAGAAAATAGAGTCAAGA
>JAVQJL010079305.1:0-24479 GCA_036024295.1 Nannoperca obscura
ACACACACACACACACACACACACACACACACACACACACACACACACACACACACACACACACACACACACACACACACAGACAGACAGACAGACAGACAGACAGACAGACAGACAGACAGACAGACAGACAGAGTCTATGTCACGCAATTTCCTATTACCAGGTTTGGGAAAAGGGAAGCAATTGTTCTGGGAAACTAAAGTCTCCATGTTTGGCCCCCGATCAATCCCACATCAAATACAACCAGCCTGCTACAGTGAGACTGAATCAGCCCGGCAAACAATCAACACCCTCAAGCTGCAAACACGCATACACACAACATCCGCTTTATTAGTTATATCAGCCTGTTTACCCAAACAGCTCAGTCCTCCAGACAGTGAGTCACACATAAACAAAGACAACATATAAAATACGCAGACGGAGTCTAGACAATCACATACTGTTTGACTAAAGCTCGAAATGGGAAAGACCTGTGATTTAAGAAAATGCGAACAGAAATTGGTTCCAGCATTGCAGATTGTGATTGCGCAAGCTTAAAGGCAGCCACAAGTATGCACATAGCAGCTCATAACGGCGGTGTGCAGAGGGAAATCTCAGAAACACTTCAAAGCAAATCTGCAAACTGACAGCGGAGTGGAAAATGTTGCTTAGTCTGACTACTCCCTGTTTATGTCGCAACACAGAAAGATACATAGAACCGTAAAAAAGAATCAATCCATCCAAGCTGTTGTCAACAGTACAGGAGTGACCACACACACACACACACACACACACACTCATGGAAACACACACATCTGACTGTCAATAAGATTAGATTCCTAAATTCAAATCTGAGCATCTTGGCGAGCTAGCAATGAAATCATCCAAAGCAACTGGACACCTGTCCTGTTCTGGTGGTTCAGTTTTGTCAGAATTTGGATTGATACATGTTTTTCTGTTTCTCACCATCACCAGTTGAGTTTCTTTGATTTTGACTAATTTTCTTCTCAATTTTGTTGTCGCTCCCCTGCTTTTCTCTCTCTTTCCTTTTTCTTTCTCTCTCTCTCTCCCTCCCTCTCTCGTGCACAGTTTGTTTTCGTTTCATGCCCCTCTGCCTGTCATGTGGTTTTACACATTCTTGGCATTTGTTGATGCAACTCAGGGGAAGAAATTGGAAAATCGCTATTTTACTGTAAAACTATTCATTGTTCAGCCCTACTGGGTAACGCAGGAGTGGTTAAGACAAATGGGAACTTGAATTTGAGCAGAAAATAAAAAATTTCTTCGTCAGAGCTTCCTGCTTCAATAAATACAGATAACTTCAATCTAAACTATAAACAATGGAACATTTCTTTACAATACAAACACAAAAGCACAGTGCGGAACCTACAGGCATGCGTTTGTGTGTGTGTATATGTGCATGAGCATGTAGGTGCCAGTGAATTAGCTACAGCAGCACAAAGAAAGATTTTTTGATAGTGAGGAACAACAATATAATTTATATAATGTATAATAATATAAGTAACAAAAGCACAAAATGCAACTATATACACCTAAACACACCAGACACCTACATAGCCCTATATGTAAAATGCCTTTTTGCCATTACATTCTTTCTGTTTTCTTTTCTTCCATAACAACTCCTGCCTCCTTTTTCTTCCTCCATCTTTTCCTCTCATCTTCCTTACCACCACCTTTGATCCCTCTGCTCCACCTCACCCTCCCAAACTTCATCCTACGCCACCCCATCGCAGCGTGTCACAAGGTCTCTAAGGTCCCAGCTGTGTGCTGACAGGACCCCACTATTACTAACTAACTCCTCACACAGGGCTACTTTACTGCCACAGGAACACATACATCTCTGCTACATGTTAGTGTGTGTCTAATCGTTTTTATTACACACAGGCACAAACGACCATTCATATTAGCTGACATGCATTGCATCGGCTGTCTGCATAGGTCAAGTCCTGTAAAATAAACAAAGAACTGGAGCTAGGTAGATGGACAGAGAGTGAGCGAGAGACGCAGAAAAGGCAAAGAGTGGCACCAGAAGGACAGTGCTCACTGAAAACAGGGGGGTAAGAGAGGCAGGCAGTGAGAGGCGAACGTTGCACCAAATCACACACACACGCATGCACGCACACACACACACACCTACACACACACACAGTATTCTGGCTGCTCTAAATGTGGCTTGTAGAAGGAAATTCTGAAATCTGAGTCTTGGCACCAGACAGGCTGGAAGCAGGCAGGCTGCTGGACGCACAGAGGGAGAGAAAGAGAGAGAGAGAGAGAGAGCGAGAGAGGGAAGGAGAGAGAATTCATATATCCGTCCCCTCTCTTTGGCTCTTATCAGCTTATAGGCCACACGAGGCCATGCCAACAGTGTGACCTGCAGGTCCTCATGCACACTAAGTTGGCATGGCAACACAACAAATGCAGAAATACACACATGCTCAAATATGAAAACATATGCATGCATAGTTGCAGCCCTGTGTAGAGATTGCACGGACAATCAGAGTGACTCTTAAGGCTCTTTAGGGTCACATTTTATGGACGACATTTTATTGAGGGATGTATCAGGTTGGCAGTAATGTTTCAGAGGTACACATTTGCTAAAAACATCCCCTTTCACATTATCCCCAAGACATCTACACAGTTAGATGCGGATGGATGATCCTACCAGATGTGCATTTGAAAAATGGGAGACTGGCCTGAAAGCAATGTACCTGATCAGCAAGATTATTAACATGGACTGTGGTATTCTAATTATGTTCTTTTGATAACAAGCAGCCTCTTAAGTGCTGAGAAAACATTGCCCAGCCTGTTGCACCACAGGCAGCAGACAGTACAACTGATACCAGACAGGATAAAGTCGTGGGTTCTTTTGTTTACACCAGATTTACACCATCTAGACAATATTTTTCCACTGTGGAGTCATCCAGGTTTTGGTAATCCTCAGTCCATTGTGGCCTTAACTTCCTCTTTCTGATAAGCTGGGTATGCTGAGATGGTGCTCTGCGAATCACTGCTGCTCTGAGGTGATATTTATTTGTCGTTGCTAGCTTCGAGTGAGTCAGGCCATTCTCATCCGTGTGTGAAAATCACAGAACACTGGTTGATTGTGATATGTTGATGATAAGTCTGTGCAAAGATCACTGCTGCCCGGGCTGGTGTGTTCACATCTGCTGTTAGCCACACTTAGTGAAAAAGTAACTGAACTGGAAAACCCTGTAGGCATTCTGTTTTTACTTATGCTTTTAACTCACACGTGAGGCACTTTGAAGTGTGAGCTGCGTGCATAACTCGGGAGTCCGAAGAAGCTGTGGACACCAGGTATACGCTATACCATACTGCATGCTCCCACATGAACACGCTCACACTGCCCTTTATCTCTCTCTTTCTGTTTCTCCTTTTATCTTGTCCTCTTCTTCTCACTTTCTCTCTCTCTCCCTTGGGAGACTGGCAGAGAAAGAGTGGGCGGTCCGCTGTATGTTTAACCTTTGAAGTGGGCCCGCTGTGCCGAGCAAGGCCCGCCACCTGTTGGCTCTGTGTGTGTGCATGTGTTGTGTGTGCACGCAGAGGTAAATCTCTCTAATTTTGATGAGCAGAGACAACAGCGGAGTCACCATGGGGATGTGGTGGCGGGCAGCGGCCGACGTTCTCAGGACGGGGGGAAGGGGGCTTCCAAGGTGGGATCACACACACAAACATACACACAACCCCTCCTCTGTCAGAGGCCTGGTGACACCATGTCTCCCACGGCGATCGTGGGCCCAGCCTGGGTGGCTCCAGGCCTTCTGTGTGTCTCTCAGTGTGTGTGTGTCACACCAAAGGGGTCCCTGCCTGGGCCGCCATATGCCACCCACCCAGCCAGGGAGAGGAGAGAGGAGAGGGGCGGGGGCGACCCCTGGCCACTGAAGCCACCAGTTGGCCCATTCTCTCAGTCACACGCCGGCCGGGCGCCATGTTTAAAGTCCCACGGCTGTTTATCTGGGATAGGGATGGAGGGAGGTGGTTGGGTGTGGGGGGTACTCTTCTGACTGCGATAGACCCTTTGTAAAAAGGATAATGTGCATGCTCACACACAAATATATACAAACCTGATTGGATGAATAGATGGATGGATGCAAAGAGAGTGGAAAGGATGCAAAGAGAGTGGAAAGTGTGTGTGTATGTGTGTGTGTGTGTGTGTGTACCCTTTACCGGAGGAAGCACATATGCATGCCCACAAACATTATACACATGTAAACCCATTACTGAAATTCATCTATGGTCCATTCAGCATTGACTTCAATAAGAAAATTCATTCAAAGAAAGGTGTTGACAGTTATTAATTAAACTATATGAACTAATAAAAACTCTAAATCAATGTAAATACCACTGAAAAATCACTATTCACTAGTCTTGCCATGGGCCATATGAGGACCAGCTGAAAAACACTAAGCCTTGAGATGAAGATCTAGATGGCTGAGTCCTGGAATGAGATTCCTGATGCACTCACTGGACCCACACCTAGACACACCCTGGAGCTGGCTCTGATAAAAACTGGAGGTGGGTCATTTCAATTGGACACTGCTCAGAAAGAAACAATTTTCAATTTTGAAAGCAACAAGGTGTCTGGTTAACAGAGGTTGTGGCAAAATCATATCGGGTGAGGTAAATATCATCAAGTTACAAGTTGAAAAAGAAAAGAAAACATAAATAAAAGAGAGAAAGTGCAAAGAATTCCTCTGGATTGGCTCTCACAGCGCTTTAGTTCCATTGTACACTGCCGTGGGTGTGGAGGTCTGTACTACCTGAGCTTCCTATCTCAATCTGTAAACCATTTTCCAAGACTCGTTTCAAACCACAAGCCTCTTGGGTCCCCAGCTGATCTTTTTTTCTGCCTCTGACCCTGAATACAACACTCACACACACACACACACACACACACACATACACTGAAAGTAGGCATAGGGGTGTAGTTTCCGCAGCTTCGGTTGTCTTTTATCAGCTTATAAGCAACACATGGAGCCACGCTAACCCTCTGACCCACTGGCTGTCTGTCTCTGCACACGCACACATGCACGCACGCACGCACACACACACACACAGAAACAAACAAGCACGGACACACCACATTAACTTGCTTTATTTCTTCCATACTCTTCATTCCGTAACTACTCCCTCTCCTCTCTCTTTCCAACTCTACAGTCCAGTTTTCGGGGCTATTTGTCACTGACTCTTGCTGTCTCTCTCCATCATCTTTTCAGTCTGCCTTTTCATCTACTTCAGTCTCAATCATTCTCACTCTCTCCTCCTCCACTCCTCCTCTTCTTACCTATTTCAGTCTTCCCTGACATCCCCCATCCCCCCCCCTCATCCTCCACAGTCTACCTCCCTCTCACTGCCCTCCGTCCCCACCCCCTGTCTCTCTGTGTCTGTGTGCTGACTTGAGGTTTGGAGTGGAAACCAGAGTATCAAGTCGGAGACACACAGGACAAGAGGGAGCCAGCCTCATAAATCTCCCTTAGTGCGGCCCACAGCATCCAGAGTCAGAAACACAGTGTGTGTGTGTGTGTGTAAATTTTGAGTGCATGCATTTGTGTGTCTGAAACTATGAATGTTCATTTTTGCAAATAAATAAGTGTGTCTGTGTACTTTATTTACTTGTATTTGTGAATAGGCACGCATGTGAGTGGCTTTATGTGTGAGTGCACGTGTGTGTGTGCATTCATGTGTGTGTTTGTGTGCCTGTGGAAGAAAGAATAGCCCGGGGCCTATCCAAAAGCAGAGAGGTAAGCAGAAACCCCCTCATGTGGCCTGGAATCTACAGTCTCTCATCTCGCCAACAACCCAGTCTCAACAAATGAATATTGCAGGCCAAGAACGAGTTTAAGTAGAAACTTAACAG
The DNA here is from genome assembly GCA_036024295.1 of Nannoperca obscura. NCBI lineage: Eukaryota > Metazoa > Chordata > Actinopteri > Centrarchiformes > Percichthyidae > Nannoperca > Nannoperca obscura. Next base: position 5,877 of record JAVQJL010079305.1, read on the forward strand.
GACACCTGAAACAGCGTGAATAAACAAATTTGTTCCGAGGAAAATGTTTCCCACATTTTCAAGGATTTGTAAAAAAACAAAAACAAAAACAAATCTTCTTTCTATTATTGTTCTAATAAGTACTTCTTGAGTCATTTTTGCCCCAAGCATTAAAAATGGTTAGGTAAACAATCTCACCACAACGTCTATTTAGCACCGTAGTGGTTCTGAAGCTTTCGGCCACATTACATGGTCTTCATCTGCAGATGGAGTTTGCTAATGGAATTGCAGATGTGAGCACTTTAAGGACTTCTTGGCTTGAAAAATAAAAGCATTAATAAAATTCTCTGCACTGAAAAAACGGAATATGTTTCCTGTGATGAAAAGAGTAACGTCTGCTCACTAACTCTGAACCACAGATGATTCATTTAGATCCCAGGGGGATTGACAGTCTTTACATTGATTCTGATTTCCCATAACCTTGCATCTACTTGTGTCAAGTTTATATATTATCTTGAATTATATCTAACTCAAATAGTGTTTCACACCATTGTGTTTTAAAGCTTTTAAATGTTTAATACATTCTCAGATTAATACCATTTTAATGCAGCCATAAGTTCAGTGTTAGACATTCCAGCACAAGCAGGAATCACTCCCCCTCTGTTGTGATCTTTAACAGTATGTTCTGATCTGAATTTCTAAAGAGAAAGATTATAGGGATCTATAACCTCCTAATTTGCCCCCATTGTTTGAACTGACAGCTCTGAGCTGCAGAAGAAAGGAGAAAAATCTAAAGAGAGGATGAAAAAGAAAGAGTGGGGAATATTAAATCAAATTAGAACCAAATGAGGCGAGTGGCACACTGTCCAAAACCACTTTACACCCAAACCCCGTGAGCATTGCCCTACTTTTCCCGCTAAGACTTTGGTCATTTTCCCTATGTTCTTTTTTTTATTCCTTTTGCGCACAGTTCATAAGGATTAACACTTGGTAACCCGCACTCCCCCTTACACACTCAAATCAACCCAATGTTAACTCTTACAATGTGTGTTTGCTCATGTATGTGTGTGAGCATGAATATCAAGGAGAAAATCTGTCACGCAGACACAAGTTTCTACCACGTGCATATGTGTGTGTCTGGGTGTGTGTTATTATATTGACTACTTGATGGGGGAGGCTGGTTTCTCTCTGGACATCGAAGTTAAGACTTCATCCTAAGAGTGCTGTCAGCTTCGAGTTATCCCTCAAGACAGGGTGGCACCAGGCAGAGCAGAGGGGGCTAGAGGGGACTGAGAGGATTTACACCGTCCAGCACATACTGCATAACCACACACATCACAATCAAACCCTATCTGGTGTGGTACCAACTGCACTCTTTCAAATTTCAACTATTACTTGTGAAGTGGATATGGGGTTGAGTGCCGAATGCTACATTACACGTTGATGTTTAAGTACTTATGTATAGAGTTTCCTCTCCAGGCGTACTGCGGGGGAACTGTTATGGGAAATAAAAACTGTTTGGCCGACATACATGGCTGCCTCTCTATTGTACTCAAGGGTTTTGGCAAAGGGCTGGACCTGCCTCTCTGTCACCATGAGAGGATATGGACATAAGACTATATAAGACTTATTTACTGGCCCTGTGCTGGAACAGAACCAGTGTCCCTTTATAGCCCCGGTATTGACTCTCAGAATCTACTGGATGTCTCCCGTGTCCACGTCATGCACAGGAAACAAGGCAGCAAATATATGCACCAGTGGCTAGGCTGACTGTATTAGTTTAGATATTGAACTTATGTTCCCATAATGCAAATAATTCCCTTAGTGGCAAACGGTACCAGCAGCAGACTCGGGTAAAATCTAAACGACTTAAAATTAGATTTTTATCTGATTATTATTTCTCTCAACAGAAATCTCACAGGGCCACCGTTTTTACCCAAAGATGTCACAGATGTACATTGTAGTTATTAATTCAGTTTCCTGGAAAAAGTTTTTTTCTGCAATTGTAACAGGCAGCAAATACCCTCTTATTTTTCCGTAACACTCCCTATCTCCCCCTCCTTCTACTCTTGTCTCCACCCACACCCCAGAGGCCATTTACTATGATTACCAATAACAATAACACTGCCATTATCTTTTATTATCGCATTTTCCCAAGGCCCAGCCAGCTCTTTCAGACTTTGATAAAGCTACAGAACGGCTCCTGTTTCAAGCTTGTATATGGGCTGCCTTGGCTCAGAATTCCCTTAATAGTCACAGTTTGTTTGGGTATCTGGCCTGAATCGACATAAACGGCAATAGCCACTAAATAGATAGTAAAGTGTTTAGCCACCTGAGACTGCTTTACTGCAAAAAGGCTGCTGGTAGGTTTCCAGCCATATTGGTGGGTAACCCTACATTTCCACATATCATTTGCAGACAAACACATTCCAGTGCTGTTTTACAGCCCCTGTCTGAAGACACAACAGATTCACTTAGGCATCCAACAGTTATTAAACAACAGGGTACCTAATTACTGTAGATCTACCTTATCTGTACTCTTATTTCTCAACATATCATGTAGGCCTACATAAAATGCATCACGTTCCACGAATGAGTCACGTAAAAGAAAAAGATTGGGAATCACTTACATATAATTTTCCACTCATATCTAACGAGATGAAAGATTTTTAATGTTGGCCTAGCTATGGAAGAACTGTCATGTCTCATTGCGACTTAGCGCTGCAGTTCTTACCTGTACACCAAGCACACATACACAGTATTATAAATCACATTCACATTATATTTGACGAGTACACTACGTAGAAAAATAGCTCTATGGTAACAATTACATCAGAAATATACTCATAAATAGTGAGCAAAAACGATAAGACCGCTTAGACAGACAGCAGGAAGTATATAAATGTCTCACAATCCTAAAAATGCAACTGACTCATGGGATGTTTGCAATAGATGCTACTGAAACATGTGTTTTCCTTCTGACCGCGTTGATGACTGTGCATTCCAGAGGAGCCGTGAAGGTCTTGTCAGAAGCTGGACTGACCTTGTTTTACGTCCGGGTAGCATGACTCAGCCCTCAACCTTGAATCTCTCCTCCTGGGGTCCCTTCTTTATTATGTCACAAAAGGCCAGTCACACTCCTGTGATGGTGGCTTGCTGCGGAGAAAGTCAGAATCCAGCTGTAGCCAAGCCCCCCCACCCGCCCCCCATCCCTCTCGTAAATGAGCATGTCCAATCTACCCACTGTGTTTCATTAAAACCAGACTACATCAATCAGGGCCTGAACTTTAAAGGCCAGGTCCCCTCTCAAGCAACATGGGAGAAAAACATAGAGCTGTTAATTTAAAGGACCTCACACTGCACATACACTCCAGTGCTCATACACTTAACACCACATTTCTGCTGGCGGACCACACATCGCAACGTCAGTCCAAGACCACACAGTAGGTCTCATAAGGCCGACAAAAGACCTCGTAAGACCTCACACCGGGCCCTAGCATGATTCGATAGGACCTCAGAGAATCCCACACCTGTAACTCCACAAACCGCAAAGTAACTCGTCTGAATAGCTACTGTAGTCCCCGTGCAGCAATTAGAAACCTGGAAGCTGTTTAGACCCGTGACTGTTTGGACATTTTTTACTTGACAAAATTAAGTGCAAAGGAAGTGTAAGATCCGCTTTAACCCGGGGCTATTTTCCCAATGGTGAGAGGAGTATAAAGGAAGAGCCAAGAATACATAGCAGGAAGCTCAGGGGGGATGCCAGATGGACGGACGGCAGGATGGATGGGTAGATAAATGAGTGGAGGCCAGGCAACAAGAGGGGAGACTGGGAAGGAGTCCCATGGGTGGGGACGGGAAGGCAGCCCTGTGATGGAAAGCTTTCAAACTCCTTTCATCGGCTGCCTGAGGACTAGAGCTTTACAAGAGCAAGATGAGCCGGCGCCACTGGAGCTGCTTGGCGCTCTTCAACGAAACCCAGGCGCAGAGACAGAGCAGGACGCTATCACCACTCCGCCCACTCCCTGCCCCCCGTCCCAAACACCAGCCCCCAGTCCTCATCGACCACAGCCTTGACTTTGTACACATACACATCATAGAAATGCTCAGTTGCAGTTGTCTCTCTCTTGTTAGGCAATAGGTTTCTGTTGTGATAAGTGAAAGACACTCTGAGACCAGTTTATGATGTCTTATTTTACTTTAGAATCTTCACAGTCTGAGAAGCCAACAGCCATGTAGATAGGTCCCAGGTCTGAGTATTTCAACTGCTTCCTGTGATTCCTCCACATTAATCAGAGGAAGTAGTGAAAGCCAAGTACACAATCACAACCTCCGATTTTAGGGATTATAAAAGAATGTGATAAAGAAGATAAAGAGATAGTTTTTGGTCTTACCAGTCCACACTAAGAGAGCGTCTCCTGTAGGATGGAGGTCTGTCTGAGGAAGTCTTCTCTGCTTTGGCCACACGCTCTTTGAGGGATAGACGATGGGTAAATTTGGAGATCCCTGACTCTGACCTTGGGGACAGAACAAGAAAAAATGAATTTGAATAAGACACCATATTGCCCCCATCATGCATTATACAATCTTGAGTTCAGGAGCAGTTAACATCCAGTTAATATCCACTGGATGTCCTGGCATTGCTGTTTTTCTCATCTCTCAGTATAAATAATTCCTTCTAAGAACACACACAGTGGGACTGATATTTGTGCTGTTATCATGCACAGTACTACAGAAATTCAGTGGAAATGTAGTCCGTGAAGATGATAAACAGTGTAACAATGCTGCCATTCCCAGAGGAAACATTAGGTTCAGGGAAAGCCGCATACTTCCTGCCTAATTTTCTCCAAATCTTTTTCACAGAAAAAAAAGTGAAGTCACACACATTTTAATCTCCTCCACTGGGCTGCCAATGTCCCAGTTCAACTTTTCACTCAAAATTAAAAACAGGAAATGTAATATTTCTTCCATTCCAGCCCGGGATACATTTGATGACACACAGCATTGCAATATCGCTGTGGTAACAGTGGGGACCAATCTAAATGTAATAATATTCTCTATCATAGATCCCGGCTCACAGAGGAACACTGCCGCAGCACAGAAGAGTATGTGAAGTAAAAATTCTCAAGCCTTATTGAGCAAAGGTTTATATAAAGGTGGCCAAAGAGAATACAAATCTGTGGGTAACTTTAAGGTAAGTTGAAAGAATTTCCAACTGGGATTGCCATTCAGAAGATAATAAAAGATACATGAGAGAAGATTACATTAAATGATGCCCAAGCATTGTGCTGCATTCTTTGCTCACCTAATCTCACACACATGCTGTTTCCATTTCATTATGAAATGATGAAACATTCCTAATAATGACTCATACATGCTCGCACACATACATAGATCTCCTCTCAACCTGAGCCAAAAAGTGTTTTAGTCTCCATGGTGAGCTCTGTTGGAGACAAACTGCAGGGATGGTTGGATTGAAGGGAGCAGAGACTACTGGGGTGCACCCTGCCACTCAAAAACAAAGCTTGCATCTGTCATCGCTGTCGTTAGTTTATGTGAGATGCTGCAGAAATAACACTACACATAAGGCTTTGATAAAACAGGACTGATGAAATGGTACACAATAGTTCATGCTGCTACTTTGATTACTGAGCAGTGACATGGATGAATGACAGTGTGGTGATTCGTCCAGTTGCACCTAATTCAATTGCCATATTGGCATAATGTCATACGCTCATTTTTGGCATCCCGATGCAGAGGTCTGACAAGACCTTGAATGAGTAAATCATGGGTTTTTGTCCAGGAGACTTCTTTACTTAAAGAGGACAGAAGGTCTGAGTGCCCTGTGAAGTCTAATGCTTCTAGAAGAGACTGATCAGATCTGAGAGAATGATTACTCAAAAAGATGAAATTGGATCAAGACCTTTATTGCATCATGGACTTAAATGTTCCCATAGGTGTGTGTAAAAGACTGCTGCGACCTTGGAAATGAAAGTGAACCCCTTTTAAAGTTTCAGATCCATGGCAACTGGGCTTTCTGCTTCCTTGCTTGGAACATCCTCTCTTCTTTGTTAAACTGATATAAATATAAATGTCTCATAATAAGATTGATTCGCTGCCAAAATTGATTTCATCCCTTTCTCAAAATGGGCAGTATCCACATCCTTGACAGGCATCATAAATCAACCTTCTCTGAGCAGCAACTTAGAAAATCAAAGGCAAACAAAAGTGACACAGTACATTTTAATATTAGATCAAACTTTTACAGAATGATAGTGCACATGAAATCAAAGCATCTGGCTCATGGACTACAAAAAAACCTGCACAATGATCAAACTTAGAATATCTAAAATTGGGAAGCATTTGAAAAGAAACCCTGACAATATTCTCTCATGCTCTACAACAAATTCCTCTTAAGAGCAGCTGCTTCACTATAAAGTCGCCATAAGTGGAGATGAAAATACACAAGTTCTCATTCAAAATGACCTCATGCTATGGCTTATCTAGTAGAACAACCCCCACCCCTATTGCCTTAATTCCCACTCCTACACCCTCAACTACTGTTTCCTGATCCTACGCCAGCTTCTCCGAAGAGTTGGTTGACCTCGAAGACAAAGACGCATATTTTCCTGTATGAATCACACAAATGGGGTGTGGGATTTTAGTCAGATGGCAGAGCAACCCCTAATTGATGGTATTAAGTTAGGCTGGGCTTCTTCTTCTTCAAGGGCTTTTAATTAAATTAGTAGCACTGCCCTGTGCATGCCAGCTACTGTCAACCATTGATGCTGATGTCCATTTATATAAGATTTCACTGGTCTGAGAAATTCATAAAGAGACCACGGGAGTGATTGATTTGGGTCATCATTGGTTATTAATCATTTTCTTGGTTTATATAGATCTAATATGTTTGGCCTGCGACCAATAGTTACATTAAGAGTTCCCTGGAAAACTTCAAACAAACTTTTGGATCAAACGCATGACACGACACGACACGACCATAGGATAATGACTTCAATGGCATGAAAACACACAGGATCATGACTTCAAAGACGCAGGGGCCAGTGGACATAGAAGAGGACTCAGGGAATCCCTTTGAGGGGTTTAGAAGAAAAAAGTATTGCGAAGCAGGTGGGTCTCAGCCGAGGGGATCTGCTGGCCATCGGGCTGCCTCTTGGCTCCCTGAGAGCCTGAACCCTGGCTCCGCCCCACGCAGCTGTCCCTGATAACATCATCACAGCAGGCACACTGTGGTGATGCAATCCCCTTGGAGGCCCACTCAGTATATCCCAGTCGATTATCCTCTCATTGGAATTATATTTTCTCTTTCATTTTCCTGGTGTTGATTATTGTTTAAAAAATCAGTCATTTGACTTCAAGACGTCAAAGTCAAGAGACGTCACAAAAAGATGATCTAACCCTGAAGCCATGTGATCCTATACACACACAACCAATGAAGCTTTGACCTATACCACCACCAGGAAAGTGCATACACAGGAGCCAGCCAGTGCTTAGGCACCTGACAGGCTGTCCTGTCCTCTTAGAATACCTCAGCCGCTTTGCCCTGCTCTCAGTGAACACAAACAAAGGATATTAAATCATTTCAGACCATATGCAGACCACATGCACAATGAACGGCAGCTCTGCAGTGGAAGCTTTCTTTTCCATCTCTTTTCTATTTTACTGGAATCTGATTGGCCTTTTTTTTATTCCGTTCTGTTAAATGCTTAACGACGAGGCTTTAGAGGTGAAAATGTCAGTCTCTCTGTAAGACAGTTGAGTCACTATTTGATGGATTGCCATGCCGTGGTCCTGAGATGATGATGCCTACAGACTTTGGTGATCCCCTGACTTTTCTAGCGCAACCACAAGGTTACATTTTTAATGAAATGTCTTGACAACTACTGGATGGTTTGCCATGGAATTTAGTACAGATATCCACGGTGCCCAGAGGATGAATCCTGATGACTTTTGCTGATCCCCACTTATCCAGGGAAATATCTAAACATCTGATGGATTGGCATAAAATGTTGTACAGATATTCATGGTTCCCAGACGTTGTGTTCTAATGACTTTGGTGATCTCATGACTTTTCCTGTAGCGCCACCATGAGGTTGACATTCGTGGTTTTCAGTGAAATATCACTATAACAACTATTTTGATTGTTTGCTATGAAATCTGGTAAACTCATGTAGCACAATCAACATTTTAAGTTTTCAAATATTTTGTTTATGACCAAATACTTGCAAAGCTTTTTAAGCCGTGGTTCTTTAAGTTTAGTGCCATTAGAAAATGTTAGCATGCTGACACACACACACAAAAAAAAGATATTCATGGTAAACATTACCTGACAAACATCACATTTTGAGCATGTTAGCATGCTGACATTACCATTCAGCACAAAGAGCTGCTAGCGTGGCTGTAAACTCTATATCAAGTAAAGATACGTATTTTCATTGTCAAGATATCCGCTTGGAACACACTGTGTATATTTGATGCATTGGTTAATTACACATAAAAGCCTTTCTCCATCTTTTACGTATTTTATACTTTGTTTTATTTATCATAAAATCTTCTGTCCCCCCTTTTTATAGTCCCAGTGACTACAAGTGTTCCTAATATATTCCAATGTAAAAGCCCACCACTGCCTGACTGCAATGTGACTTAGATTATGATCTTGCCAGCATTAGTAGCTTTCCCCAATCTTGCAGCACAAGAGTGCTTTTGTTAGCACTGAATGGCTTGTGTGGTGTTACAGAGAAAATGTTGACCTACACTCACATACACACTCCTAGCCCTGACGCACACTTTCACACTGTCATTGCGAAGGATCGCTTTCTTGCAAACAACTCACCTAATGTCACTTTCCCTCTCTGTTCTGTTGCCATGGCAGCAATTAACTGTTCAGAAGTATTCATGTGCAGAACAAACTCTGCTAAAGAACTGATTGTTCTCGCTCACAGTACACATAGCTATCGACGGTGCCCTTTCAACCCGCTCACAGCCTCAGTAACCCACTGCTATTTGAGAGCAGAGTTAAGACTGCATGCAAAACTACTACAGCGGAGTTAACAGTGAAAGTCTTATTTGCACTGTAGAAAATATTTATCATTTTTATTACTTTTTCTAATAACTTATAAATATTTATGAATTAGAAATACATATTAAAAAGCCCCATTCCCCAAGGTGTTAATTGTTCAATTTAATGTTATGGTAAAGTACTCCAAAGTCATTAAAGTAATTTCTTTGTGAAATTAAATTAAATTAGAATTTTTTTATATTGCCATAATTTGAATTAAAAAAACATTGAAAATCCTTGATATTTTGAAAAAAAAATCTTATTTTCAACAATTATTATTATAGTTAATACTGTTTCATGTTCATGTCCTCCTGGATGATGCCATACATTATATTTACATATTTGATAAATGGGACATAATATGTAACGCGTGCTCTGCATGCTCTTCACAGTTCATACAGAGGGGTTTTGTGTGAGATGTGTTTATAAAGGGATCCCGCTGAAACCAGCAGAACGCTATGCATTACATAATCTCTGTGGTCTGTCTGAGGTTGGGCTGCCCTTAACCACAGATCTTATTTCAGATAACTAAGGCACAGACAATTCAATAAATCATAAGCAGGACGGACAAATACCTGACCCTGTTTGAGCAATTGTGGGCAATGGCTGCTTACCTAAAACAACTATTTTGGAAAGGAGGGAAAACAAAGCGCTAGGATTTCTTTCATCTCTGTCTCCTGCTATGGCTTCTTATCCCTGCCAATGGAACTCTTTATACACCAAAAAGAATGTGGGCACCCACTCATTTAACAGATACATGCAAATGAAATGGATGCAAGCACACACACTTGCTAGTGCGCACACACACGCACACACACACACAAATAGTTTAATTCAGGAACATACCCCTCAATGTGTTTCATTAGTCAAACAAAAAGGCTTTCAGTGGTGCAATCATAAAAGAACACAGCCAGGCTATGAACATTGCTAATTAAAATCTGCTCAAAGAAAGCCTTGTTTTCCACTCACCATCTCCATCCAAACCCATGTCTGTGTGTACGTCTCTCTACATGGTGGAGGCCGCTTTTATTTCACTTGGCCTGAGGTCTTACCAATAAAACATACTGATATTTCTTCAAGCTAACAAGCTTTTCCTTCAGTTGCGATACGATTACATTATCTGAATTGCTCGAAGTGGAATGTTTAATCGTCGGTAGCGGTGGGGGTCAAAAAATGAAAAGCAATATCACAGCAGTTTGTTGCATAACACCTGATGCACTCTGGAGTCTAATGAATGTAGCTTTCTTCTTATTACTATAAAATTGTCTGAAATAATGCATCAAAATTATACAGTGCATGACTAAAAACAATTCAGCAGGAAGGATCATTCTTCTAACAACCACATGGGTCCAAAAGGGCCCCCCCGGGCATTTAATAGGCAGCTCATTGTCTTGACAAATAAATCTTAAGATTATCTGCCTCAACTTCGAGATGTGTGATGTAATCGTAATACTACGTGCCAAAGGAAGATACTCTGTTATCACCCTTTGCACATATTCTCATATGCTGCCCATCCACCCACTGTGGTAAACAGAAATATTTCCATCTCGGCTCATTTCCCTCCATCCCTTCATTTGCACGTTTCTGAGTCACACTCAGTGTTTCATCTTCCTTTTTTGTTTTTTCAAATGTCTCCCTTTCATTACTTTGCTCTATCTCTCACTCCTGTTTTCCACGTATTCGGCACATACAGTGCAGATTTTGTCAAAGAGACAAAAATGAGGGAGTTCAGTGCCTTTTTTCACTTTGGTTGGCACCCTGCGATGTTGGGTTTGATACCGTTCCCTCTGTGTCCCCCTCTTCGTTTGATGTATGGCATAAGGCTGACTCAACACAGTGAGATATACCGATGATGGATCTGCAGTCAAATTAATCTTGAATAAGCGCCTGACAAGCGCATGGAAGCAAGCAAACTATTAGAGACTGTAGCTGAAGTACCATACCACTAAGAGAGGAGGGGCAGTGCAAGCGGTACCACACACTCTCTTTCCACTCGCTTTCGGTTAGGTGGGATAATAATGGAAATGTGATTTGGAGGAAACTGATCTGGTGTAATTTAATATCTATCACATTGGGGGGATGTGGTAACACCAAATTGAACATAGAGCAGTGTCTACAATAGAGTTTCAGCAGACATGCATGAACACAGATACAGTAAGACAGCACACACACTGTAATGTCAGTTAACAACTGACTGATTTATTACTGGGCCACAATCCAGGACAGACATACAGTAACATAATAATGTTCAAGTGTCGGAGGGGCCTGACTTATCTGATCAAATTTGAAAATCTTATCTCTGTTGTCAAAAATCGACACAATCCTGTGTAGATTTATTCTCACTCGACCACAACACAACACATAACATCACATGACAATGTAACCTATAATAATTCTGCACCGAATCTCCACATAAAACTCCAGCTGGTCTCCTCTAGGACACAGAAAAGCTGATAAAACCTTGCAGAGCCTGGATCTTAACCCCCTGTATCGGTACACTCGGTATTGCAGCGTTGTCACAACTCACTGGCTGAACAGCTAAATGGTGAATGAAAGGCAAAGGAGTGAATATGAGAGTGTGGATGTATTCCAGTCTGAGTACACCTCTTTGCGATTTGCAGTAAATATACTATAATTTAAGTGAATGAGTCTGAATAGCTTATGCGAGTCCATGGTTGTGGATGCGTGTGCCAGACTTAGTTCTAAACTGAGGTTTTTAGAGGTTTGGTCTTACGGCGGTGGACACCCCTCTGGTATTATGTTTATGGCCTTGAAACAGCTTTATACATAGACACGCACAGGGCACCCCACTTTTCCCCATCAACCCACAATTGAGCACGGCGTCAAGATTCCAATCAGGGTTGAGCCAGCAGACTGAAGGGATTATTTATGCTGGAAAGGAGAAGGGAACCTCGCGATGGAGAGAGTGCACGTTTCTTGCATTTCTATACTTGTGAGAACCAAAGGTCTATCTTAAGGATAGAAAGTTGAGCAAAATTCTTCAAGTTAAAGCCTTGATTTACAGTTTAAGTTACTAGGATTGGGTTTAGGTTTGGGAAAGATTTAGGGTTAAGCATTTAGCAGAGAATGGAGTATAGAAGTAGGGAAACAAACACACACACACACACACACACACACACACACACTCACATCCACACAAACAAATACCCCTTTCAGACAGACGAAGTGACGTGGGTTAAACCCGCGTTGGCGGTCGATCTGAATGAGTCAATGTGCATCATCCACCCTGGCTTCACAACTGTCTTCTCGACCTGTTGAACGTGCGTTGGAAGCTGCTCAGGTTTGGTGAACAGGCGTTTATATATCAGGAATGAGAATCCAATTAAATGTTAACGGAGTACTTAACTAAAAACAAATGTTTCTTTGTGCTTGGCTGTAAACACTCTGACTTGATGGGTTACGGGGGATGCCTGAACATTTCATTAGCTACGGCCTTTCTGAGGCTAAGGGCGGGAAGGAATGATGATGCTTTGGTGAATCCTCCGTAAGAGAAGATTTCTCATTTGTGGGGAGAGGTAGTGGTTCATCCCACTCACCTCCAGTCTCACAACTTCATAGGCCATGTTCTGCAATGGAGGGGGCTGGCTTCTGTAATGGGAACTGAGAAATGCAAGAAAGGCAGAACCTTCAGCTGGCCACCATTATGGTTCCTACCAAGCAGCGCCAGTAACGTTTTTAAGGTTAAGTAAAGGACAGCGCTGTGGAGTCGCCTGCTGAGCAATAAACAGCTAACTTGAATTCAAAATGGTGATCGCGGTTGAAATGCTGAGTTGGCTTGTTTGTACCAAAGGCAGTTTAATCCTAAAATCACATTTGTACAATTGTAAGCCAGCAAACTGTGAGGATCCAAAGTGTTGAGATGTTTTTGGGAAAGCTGAACACATTTTGAAGTGTGGTTTCAAACTGGAGGGAGAGGTTAGGTGAAGGATTCAACTATTTGTGCAACATAATAGAAAGACATTTTCCTTGAGAATTCCCTCAGCTAATGTGGTTGTGAGGATGGAGTGTTTGTATGTTATGTTGTTACATGCGTGTGTGTGTGTGTGTGTGTTTGTGAGAATGTGAGTGCGTGCTTTTGTATTGAAAGGCAGAATGGAAAAGGCTATGCACTGCTGCTGTTCAAGTACTCCAAATTAACCTCTTTTTCTCTCTTTGCATCTCTCTCTCTCTCACATACACACACACTCACACACACACACACACACACACACACACACTCACACACACACACAGTTATGACCAAAACAATGGCTGTCTCAGCCTGCTCAGTTCTTTGGGCTGGCAGCTTGCTCTTGGGAAGTTCTCAAACAACCCAACATAACAGCAGCCAAGCCACATCAAAAAAGCGTGCATGCGCACACACACACACACACACACACACACACACACACGCTGCTAACATCCACACAAATATACACTCATCATATTTGTGATACACACACTGGATCAACAGTAACAAATACACTTTGCTGTTGAGAACTTGTGTGCACACATACACACTAGATCAACTGTACAAACAGTCACACACTCAGATAGTCTTCTCCGGCCCGCTGAGTTAGCTCCCTCTCCTACCACCATTACCACTATTGTAAATACTCCTCAATATGTATTTACACTGGGATTTTAAAACCCTGGAAAAAAAAATGAGGTGAAAAGAAAAAAGGCTGGAAAAATGAAGGAATGTGTTTCACGTCTGTCAGACAGCGGGAATGCTCAGTCCTTATTATCCTTCTGCTAAAATGTGCCTTGGATTGTCACTGGGTGATGAGACAGAGTAATGTGGTGGGTCTTCTCTCTGCATATGTGCACTCTGTTATCACTTCCTCCTCTCTTCTTTCTTCTCTCTGCTCATTTCCAACTAATGCAAAAAGCAGTGATAGAAAGACATGAGGGCATGAAGGCAACTCACTGAATTCAATGGCAGACGACGATATTGAGAGTTAATTCAACTGCTGTTTCTTCACTGAATAAATGTTAATTCTCTTTTTGCAAAGGACACTATTCCAGTTGAGGTTAGTAGATAAGAAGTCATCAGCTCGTCATCTCTCATCTCCCGTCCTCTGATTTGAGAAAACGAGACACTGGATTTGATCAGCCCCATTCAGGACTTTGTGTACTGTCCACTGAATGAAATTCATCAAATCAACACAACATTGTGCCAAGATTTAAATGCTGCAGGGCTTTGGCTCCTGTGTCATCTGTAACCACGGCAACAAGCAGATACTGCTGGGAGGAAAAAGTCCTTCAACTATGGGGAGCGTGCCGGCAAACCGGAGGAATTGAGTGCCTGGCGGTTATCTCATAGAGAGGTCATGAAATATCAAGGTGATCGCCTAAAGAAAAGAGAAAGCGGTTTCTCCTCAAAGGCAAGCTATCCTCCACAAACTCATTTCCATGACAGCTTTTGAAATTTGTTAATGTATATTTTTGAAAATGACAGATGAATATATACCTCTTGGCAAAGATGCATTTTTCTTGTAAGAAAAAAAAAGCAGGACTTGATTGAGTATATAACTTTATTTATCTTGCAGGCTACACAAAAGCCTTTTATAATTAGAACAATTTGTTATGTAATTTCTCTCTAAAGTTTTTCTGTGCGGGTCCACTTAAGGAAACCCATTTCTATCCAAGACTAAGGATAATAAGGTGTAAACAAAACGTTCCATATGCCTTTGTGATTATGCCAGAAGAGAGGATCTCTACAGTTATTTTACTGTGGCACATTGCTGAAGAACAAATATCCCTTCTTACTCACCTTAAGTTATTCCATCACACACACACACACACACACGTCAACCACATATGAGAACAATTACATAGCCTGCTCCTGTGAATAAATTCGTCTAATCAAGTTCTCTCTTCCCTGACATCCGTACCTAAATCCCTTGCTCCGTGAAAAAAGGAAAGCATCCCCCAGCCATCAAGACCAGTATCCCATCCTTCAATTATTCCCTCCTTCCTGTACTGTCTGCACCCAGCATAACTAGGAAAGACAAGGTACGTTCAGAAAGTAACGTTTTCCTATAAAGAGTACAATCTTTCACAAGCACAAAGTGCTTCAAAATTAAGAAAAATCAAGTGAATTAAACATAGTAGTAGAAAAGTGCAAACTGCAGAGAAAATTATTTGAGCTGCTTTTTAGAAGTGTCTACAGTGTCCATAAAGTTCTTAAATCCAAAGAGAGAGAGAGAGAGAGTCTCGGAGCCACAACTTCAACAGCACAATCATAAGCTCTTTGGTCTTACAGCCGGAGCAATGTGCAGCTAAGAAGCCCTAATCTGAGGATCTCAATGACCAATTAAAGTTCATTTAGATGGTAAAATCAAGAACAAAAACTGTGACGAAATCAATTCATCAAAAACAACAGCAAGAACAACAAAAAAAGAAATATAAGGGCAATTTGAAAAGAAAAGATCTATAAAATATCTTGTCTTGATGAAATACATACATACAATACATTGATACATGTACAGTAAAAAATGAGCTAAAATAATAGCAATTGATTGAGCAGAAAATCTCTTTGGCAAGTGGTTAAGGTCAACCATGCATCCTTGTTGGAAACTGGATGCATTTTTTTCTCCCGTTTTGTGCAGGAATCCTCTGTGCGTCTGAGTTTGGTGAGCATAAAGATAGGAAATAGGTGTAATGTGAGACCTTTTAGTACACCTGGTAATAAGCCTTACACAGGCAGTCTGAACCACTTGTAAATGATCCAGTGATTACCTGCTAACGCACGTAAAAAGCGAGTTGCAGTGGTCCAAGTGGGATAAAAAAAAAAGGCATGAATGATCACCTCCATCTGGAGGAACAATGAGCCAGAGTTTAGCAGTATTCCATCCGTAGGTACGAAGAGAAGAGGAACAACTCGAATCATTGACACAATGGTCGAGAGTAAGAGAATGAATGAAAGAAAGGCATTACGTTCTTTTCACCATGTGGGAAAGCATGTCGGGACAGAAATAAATAAATATTTACACCCTCACACACACACACTTAAAGTTAGACTTTGTGTTGTATTAGAAATGCCTGTATACTGTCATTTGCTCCTCAGGTCAATGATAATTTTGACACAACAAACATGTATGGTAGTGCATACTGTCTGCCATTTCTGGTGTCGTCCCGGGCGCTTTTTTTCAGGCAAACAAAAACGTAGCTGGTTAATGTTGTGCTTTTAGCATGATGTTCTTCTTCATGATAGCTGTGTAGTATGACAAATAAATGTACAGTGTATCTATAATGAAGCACTGGTCCCACTATCAGTGATTTATGGAGCAAAGAGAGTTCAGCCTCAGACACACAGACAGACATGGCATGACAAGATTTCTCAATGGCCAACCATTGATTCAGCCTGATTACATTTCTACGTCTTTTGATCTTTAGGACATCACACACACAAACTATGCAACTTTACTATATACACACCCATACAATCCTCCATATTTAGATGACAAAGTTGCTATAAAACCATACGAGCATTGACAGTTCAAATGCGCATTTGACAGCTGACTTTTACTCAGGAAACACATGATCAATCAATGGTTTCAGGAGTAACCTGGCTGTCTGAGATGACTTGAATGTACTTAAGGAAAAGAAAACAAAGATTACATTCATTGAAGCTTCAATTCAAATGCTTTTAAGTGACAGCTAGCATACAATCTTCTGCTGAGTTAATTGGCTAATTGGTCCAAAGTGAGGCATCCTGAAATCTCCTGGAGAAGAGACATCTTTTGGATAAACACCTCCATGGTCATCTCAGGCATCCATTCACACAGAGAAACTCTGTGACCATGCTGGCTGCACTGCTGCTAGGAACAAACAGATAGGAGAGCGATGTAGGGAAGATACGTATGGGTGTCCATGGCTTTGGTTGCCGGGCAACTAAAATATACAGCTGATTTAGTTTAATTTAAATTCCCGCCGCTTTGTGCCCATTGTCAGTGGCAGTGATTTAGATGGAAACTCAAACGCTGGGTTAGTTTCTAAATATTTCACGCAGTGGTCTGAGATATGCAGATAAAGGCATGTTTTCCATGAAAATGCTTGGCTTTTGTCCAGTTATTGGAAATGGCAAAGCCGATGGTTACTGAGCGACTGAGGGGATATATTCACAGCAGTGTTTTGTTTGTTTGTATAGATTCAGCGTTTTCTTGTACCTTAATCTCATTATTCTTTGATGCTTTGGCAATGTTGTCTTGTTACATACATGCCAATAAAGCATACTTAATTTAAATAGATTGCCAGCAAAAAGCAGGATTGGGCAAATAAATTTCATGATAAAATATCTCAAATAAATTACTAATCCTCTCCTGCTGTTATAATGATTCAGCAATCTTCGTCTGGCCGTTTATTTTGATGATAGCAGATACAGACTCAGGGGTTAACGGTGTCGTCTCCCAGCAAAAAGGTTCTGGGTGTGAATCACAAACCCACAGAAGATGTCATTGTCAACACATCACGTGGCAGAGGCATTCTCAGTTACTGAAAAACACAAAGACAGCTCCTTTCACAGAGTAAGTACGTTTCTCTCCTAATTTCACAGAACCGATGTTCGGCCAGTACAAAACATGCGAGTGCTTTTGTTCCATGTGAAAAATTTAATCTGATTCCTATTGTGAGTGATTCCCAACGATGCCATGCTGAAAAATTTGAATAACTAGGAAGAATTGCTGTTATGCAATGGATTATGGGTCAGACTGACTTAAACTGCTTTTCAAACACACACACAATTAAATTCACCGGCATCTATACACGGATGAATCAGGTCAAATTCTTTAGGAATGGGTTACCTTGAAAAATGTGTCAAAATTTAGCTGCTTAAAGTTCTTCTTTAACCACAGTGACACATTAGACTTTAATGAGGTCAGAAAGCCAATGAATGTGTGTTTATTTTCAAGGCAACACATGTCTCACATGACTCAAGATTAGTCTCAAGAAACTTGCAATATGTTGTTACAACTAGACAGACTGGCAAGCAACATAAACTGTTAATGTTAATTACAGCAACAAGGAGTTGAGGCGTTGTTGCCACCTTGCCAAGAGACCATGATTGCAGGTGTAGGTGAACGTATGGGACTTACTTCTTATGCTGATTTTCCTTTCGGTCAGCAGAGCCCAGACTCTGGAAATAAGAGAAGAAAAACAGACGTTACAATCACCATCAAAGACATTTAAGGCGTATTGTGGTTCAACATCGCTTTATTTGACAGGACAGTAGAGAGAGACGCGAGAGGCAGGGGGAGAGCGAGAGGCGACGACATGCAGCAAAGGATCTGGATCTGGATCTACCCAGTGAGCCACATGGCACCCATCAGCAAGTTAATTAACCAACTGCACAAACACAAAGACAGAGATATTCTGCAGTCTCCCTGTAGTGAATTTGGTTTATTACAGTCGAGGTGACCTACAGTTAATGTACACTACCGTTCAAAAGTTTGGGGTCACATTGAAATGTCCTTATTTTTGAAGGAAAAGCACTGTACTTTTCAATGAAGATGACTTTAAACTAGTCTTAACTTTAAAGAAAT
>JAVQJL010079309.1:0-27179 GCA_036024295.1 Nannoperca obscura
TCTATTTTCTATTCATTTCACAACGTATGGTGGTGAATAAGTGTGACTTTTCATGGAAAACACAAAATTGTTTGGGTGACCCCAAACTTTTGAACGGTAGTGTATATATATAAATAAAATTAAGACATTTACATACATCACATTTTTCTAACCTAGCCAGCAGTCTCTTAGTCGTGTGGACACACACACAAACAGTTGCATCATTTTCTGCCTCGTCTCTGTTTGAAAGGTTTGTGATGTTCAGGAGCTGAACACTGCTGCTCAGACTCTGACAAAACGATTTCTGACATCAAAGTAAAACTCTCAGAGGATTCTTAATGAAGTTATTCCTCTTCTTTTCTCCATTATTCCCCCCATCTTTTTTATTTACTATATCAAGGGGAAACTGGCTGCGGATGCTTTCTTGATTTTTGTGGGTTCTTTTGCACCATCTGGTTTCACATTCACACAGCACCGACACCTGGGACCTGGTCCTGCTGCAGTCTCCTACCATCAGCCACTGATCAGCTCCACTGGAGCATTTGGACTGTTACATTAAGTGCCGCAGATGTGAGATTTAGTTCAACAAATGTTTTCTCAGGGGCACAATTACGGAGCAGGTTAAAACATTTTACATTTAACTTTAGTAGCCAGAGACAAAGTATTATCGTTTTTCAGAGGCCAAAAAACACGACGGCGCGACCTAATATTTTGTATGTAAACCCACAAACCAGGGGCGTCATATGTCGGTGCAGGTAGACATGAAACTGCTGCATAGGCCACTTTTACTATATTTATTTTCCAGCACTGGCGGTTGATGCATTCTAACTACTATAACTGGACTTCGCACGTTGTTCTCTTCATTTTCTGGTGAGCCATATCTCTGTTTCATCATCAGGTGTAACTACAGGAACAACATCCATGATGGCCGCTTTCCATTTAGATTTTCCAATGTCAGGGCCGTTGCACCGGCTTGCTAGCTCACTAGCAGGTGCTTACTGGGACACATAAATGGAACAATCCTGTCATTAATGTTATTAATTACAAGTGCTCGCCCGGCTATGACAGGATGAAAAGATTGAGAAAGATTTATCAAGTCACTTATTAACTTTGCATGTCTTACATTTTGCTTTGGATCAATGCATTCCTGTTGACCTCCCACTGCATTGTGGGGGCTCTCTTTAACCCAGAAATGACTTACTTACTGTTGAGGAAGCTACCTTGACTTGTTGCTTCTTCTTCTGTCCCCTCCACCTCCCTCCTGTTTCCCCTCATCATTCCCTTCCTGTTGATCTTATCCATGGTTTTCTCATCCACATCTTATGTCTTCTGACTCTTTCCTTCTATCTCTTGTCCTCCTGTTGATCTGCCTCTCTCCTCTTCTCTTGTTCTCTTCTGTAAGCCAAGCCTGATTTATTTCTAAAGTGCTTTTATCAAACACGTTTGTCAGAGAGTGCTTTACAGAGATCAGAGAACAAGAAATACAGATAAAAAAAGCCAAAGATAAAAGTAAGAAAGTACCCATCAGAAATAACAAGATAAGGGTGGTTAGACCCTCCTCTGTGTGGTGTGTGTGCTTGTGTTTCTCTTCCTTCATCATCCTCGTGGAAGCCGATAATGTCCTAAGTGCCACATAATGTAAAACTGTCAAACTGTAACAAAATGTCTCTCTAAATGGTGTTGATGTTCTCCACCACGAGCTGCTTTTCATGCAATAACCCAAAGTGTAATAAAATGTCAACGTACATAGAAAGAACACTTGATGAGGCTTATTACTCTGCAGAAAAGTAAATCATTGAATGTACAGTTGAGACAACTTTGTTGTGCTTCTCCACTATAGGAGCAAACAATGGGTGGCACCAGAAGAGCGGCATACATTTAAAAAAAGCTTTATTCCACGGATGAATTAAGAAAAATGGATAATATATTTCAAGATGGTGCCCTTTTCATTCCATATGCTCTTGAGACTCAGGCCTGTAGAGCATGAACACATAGTCCTTCTTCTGGGTGACTTCCTGCTGACTCCTTATGAATAGAATTGAACAAATTAAAGGAATAATGATACAGCAGTTTGGCACTTTATACATTTTATAGGATGTAGTGGCCACCACAGCACAATCACCTCAAAGCCCAGAGTGCTTGGGATAAACAAAACACAAGCATTACAAAAAGAATGGCTCTAAAATAGTTGATAATTATTCATTGTTTGTGCATCACAAACAACTCAAAATGACTTTTTGAATCAGTTTTAACAGTATTTGAGCGATTAGGTCCAATAAAGTCTAAGAGCTGCATAATTTTCATGTTGTTCATGTGTGGAAAGTGAGCAAGAAGTCACCTGGCAGGGCCAAAGGAAGTCTCTAATGGGCATGCTCTCAGCCAGCTCAGCAAGCGAAGGCCCCTCGTGCATGCTCAATGGGCCATGGAGCCCGAAACACGTTCTGACTGTATGTGCCCGAGAGGTCTCTAAGCTACTCTTAGCTCTACTTATACCGCAGTCCTGTCATGTACTTACCAATTACTTGTAAATACCAAGGCATTAGGCTCAGCTGCACTTTAAGATCAGATGCTAATTAGCATTAGCATATTAAGTTAGTATGCTGCTTGTTAGAAAACCAGTGCAGCTAACAGTAATAATAATCCTGAGTTTATGTCACTAATAGTGGACCTTTGGGAACATCTCAGACTCAGCATGTCAGGCTCAGCCTTACATTGTTCCACTTAGCTCACTTTTCATTTGTCTAGGTTGTGCTCTGCTAATGCTAACATTAGCATTTAGCAGGTTAACATTGCATGTCAGAAGCTACTGGAAAAAAATGCCACTGTTTGCATGTTACATTTAGCACGTTATCATATAATCCTGTTACCTGGCAATGTGTCCCAGTATAAGCTTTGTTGACATTGTCGGTCCTCTCAGAGACACTTTACTACATTCTAACAAGATGTAACATTATCATATCCAGAATCCGCGATGTTGGTCAACTTCACAGTCTTGCTCAAGGGCACCTTCCAGGAAAGATCTGAGCCCAAACGCTCTCCTATTAGTGTAATGTCTGGTCTGACAACTACATGCTGTCCAATTACTGGAAACTTGTCTCTTCTCTTTATCCATCTTGCCCATACCTGCTTCTCTCGTGTCCAAACTCCCACTTTTCTTTCCACTCTTTTTATGTCTGGACCACAACTGGGTTCTCTCTCCTCCCTCTCTGTACCACATCTCTTCTCCGGTGTTTTCCAGTGTCTTTCTGTTCATCAGCGCTATAGTGAGTGTGTGTGTGTGTGTGTGTGTGTGGCATATCTTTCATGTCACAGTATAGTGGTTAGCCTTTGCTTTCCATCATCTCTCTCTCACTCTCCTCTCTGTGTCTCTCTCTTCTTGCCTTTTCAGTCTCTGTCACGCTGTTGTTTGTTAATGTCATCAGAGATTAAAATGTAGGAGCAAGCATGAGTGTGTGGGCCTGAGAGTGTGTGTGTGTGTGTGTGTGTGTGTGTGTGTATACTTGGATCTCCTTGGTTGTGACTGAGCGCATGTGTGTGTATGTATTTTTACAAATGCAATCATCTGTATGCATCCATGTGTGTGTCTAAATCTGCATGTGTGTGTGTGTGTTTGTCAGTGCATTTACGTGTGTGCATCTCTGCGTGTCCTCCCTGCAGCTGTGTACTCATGCATGGCTGCCACTGGAATCTGCCTGCTGCTGCCGATGACGCTGTCCGCTGCTATTCAGGACAAACACACAAATTAACACATACACACAAAAACAATCTTGAACATTCTTCTTTTTTTCTTTCCAAGCATAAAACTCTGTCTAACAATTCCTACTATCATTCTGAAACCTCTAGAAGTCACTTTGACCCTGTGGTTGTGACGTGGATGCTGCTTTATCTTGGAGTGCGCGTACAGATTATATCTGTCTTAAAACAACATGTTCACTTTCTTGGGCGCCCGAGGTCATTTGAAGCAAAGACACAGATCCTGCTGTTGTTTGTCTGATCTTTTATACAGAGTGTTAGACAGAATAGAATCAGTAAATGGTACAATTATCTCTCTGCCATTGTGAGTGGAACGCTTGAGGCTGCTTATACTAAAAGAAAGTTGTCTCTGGCTGGTACTGTTACATCAGGCCCTTCTCATATTTTACTTGAAGAATATCAGATTTTGCCATTAAACAGAAGATTTAGAGTCCCACAGGCTAAACTGACCAGACTGTGGAACAAGTTTGTTCTGTAAAATCAGAGTTTGACTGTACCTGTACACCGAGACTAAGCTCTGAACATAAAAGTGAGCGATTCAATTGATTGCACTGTAGCTACTTATTTATAATGTCTGATGAAATATATGTTGCTTGATGTGATGTTTTGTTATGCATGTTGTTATTCGTGCCAGGATACCTCCCAAGATACCCTAGACACTACTGGAGGCGTAACACATGTTAAACAGTGGGGACAGTTGGGACACATCAAGTCAAATCTAACGAACACTTCCAACGTGCCTAAAATATGCTCATTTACTAATGTCACATCCTCTGTATTTTCTCTGTGGATTTTTCAATTACACACAAATAACACAAGGCGGAGTTTAAAGGCCCATTGTGACACTTTTTACACTTTGACTTTAAATAAATGAGAAGGGGAAATAAAGGTTTTTGATTCAGATCTTCAAGACTTGTTTGTGACCTGTTTTTGTCATGTTTCAATAAACGACCACTGAAAAACCTTCAAGCCTCACCTTGAAAAATAGGCTCTTTAGAAAGAGCAGTTTTGCCTGTGGGGCCTTACAAGGAAAGGTGGGTTTAACCAGGTATAAACACACACACACACACACACACACAGCAGTCCACTTGCCTTTTTCACCCCGTGTTCAGATGATGCAACATGGCATTGTGACAAAAAGCACAGGAGCCTGACGACAGCATCATGTGCAAAAGTGTGTGTGTAGAGGTGAGTACAGGTGGTCACATGTTTGTTATGTTGTCTATATCTATGTAGCACGTGCTTGTGTCTGTCTAGTTGTGTGTGTTTGTGTGTGTGTTTGTGTGCCTGACACAAGCTCTGCATTCGTTTCCTGCAGTAACAGGGAAACTTCTGTCATCAATATCAACCCCATTAACCAAATAAAGCAACCTGAAAATAACTCAGTGACACTCTGGAACTGTGTGTTTTTGCAGCTCTATAATAACACATTAATCACATGGTGCAAAACCACATCACTGCATTCAGCATTACTGCAGTGCTGCAACATTGGATTTATGCCTGACTGAGACCATGAAAGAGTGAAGCTACAGCTAATTTAATGAAATAGATGTTGCTATCTAGATGTGCACTAACTGTTACTAACAGTAACTGATATGAAACCTGTTTTAAACAATTTAAAATGCCTGCACAAAGTGGTGCGATGTGTTTTTTCGGAATTGACTTAGCGTCTTTTTGAGATTCTACAATGCTCCGTCATCACAATTTAAGCTTAATACAATATACAATGATGTACCAGTCTCATACAGAGGACTTCAGTGAGCACTGAATTAGATTTTCTGGTAGTAAGGAAATTCCAGTTGATGTTAGGAGAGAGAAAATGAAGTGTTTGAAAATAGAAAAAGGGAGTGAAAAGAAGAAAACATGGGCAGAAAAAAGGCTAAAGAGTTGAAGTGAAAATTAGAAATCTAATGATGGAAAGAGGAGGGGGTGTAAATTATTTCACTCTGAGACGTAGTTTATTGACCAGTTCTAACAGAAGGAGAGATGAATGAGAAAAAAGTAAAAAAACAGAAACCACTGAAAAGATAAGGGGCAGGTTGGGGGGTAAAGAACTGCTTCTTATTGACTTCTTCTCTGAAAAGGGACCACACACACACACACACACACTCTCCTTCACATATTGTCTGATAAATGGCAGCAGGGGAATTTAATGATAATGGAGGTTGTTTCATCGGAAATCACACCATGACTCCACATATCACAATCGCACAGTGCTGCACACACACACTGTTATCTTTTTTCTCTCTCTCACACACACACACACACACACACACACACACACACACACACACACACAGTTATCTTTGTTCTCTCTCTCTCACACACACACACACAAACACACACACAGTTATCTTTGTTCATCTTTATAGAGCTATCTCATCACAGAATCCACATTTTGCTCTGTGATTTCTGTAGCAACTCTTTTTATTGTCTTTTTCTGTATCCTGTTTTGTTGTTGAACAGTGTTTATTTTATGTGACCAACTGACCAGAGAATCAAATGACTAAAATATGACTTAAAACCTCACAAACGGTCATATCTACACACGCACATAACACATAAAAAAGACACCATGTAATTTCATTGCCAAATGCTCAGACAAGTGACCTATTTGACTGAATGTAAAAGGTCCAGTGGGACATGATAAATGAGAGAAATCTTTCCACGTGTAGAAGTGAAGGTATAGAAGTGGGAAATGCTTGTTGCATTTAATGGATTCTTTATTTTGGGGGTTTTGTCCATATCACATGACCAGTCATGTGCACTGGGCATGTCCATGATGATGTAAACAGGAAGCAGAGTGTCTACTCTGCGTTGGTTGCTTAGTTAGTTTTAGAACATACAACGAACAAAGAACAGCAATGGAGAAACGTGATACTAGAGACATCTCTGCTTGGGCCGACAACCAGGTGTAGCTGTTACTGATCATTGATCATTGTCCATGATGTTTGTTTTCAGGAAAGTATCACGTGACAGGGGCGTGGTGATTCACAGATGACACGTCCAGGCTGATAAGACCCAATCAGGAAGCGGGGTGGGCTTCTGCGTCATAGTTGCAGAACATCTCCGCCCTGTGCTCTGTGAGCAACTAATCTGACACTGCTGGACAGACCAGGGAGGAACAAGTCGTGTCCCAGGATCGAGAATGAAGCTGCCTTTGTCTCGACCTTTGTATTTTGTATATTTTATCCTCTGCACAGGATGGATGATCCCATCAGAAAGAGCTTCAGAGACTGGGCTGTAAAACACTGAGCCCCTTCTCTGTTTACAGCTCCCTCATTCCTGGGATGGGCTCATGATTCAGAGAAGGTGTCTTAAATATTAAGAAAGAGCAGACAGTAACAGAAAAAGCTTCCAAGTTTCTTCTGAGATAAACTGCATCAACGTCCACAGGATTGATAGATTTCTGCTGTAAAGTGAGCAAAGAGCTTCGATTTCGACCCAGGATCCTCAGCAGTTGAGTGTTTGAAGGTTCGGCCCAGTCTGAGAGTAAAGCTTCGCTCATATGACTTCTTCAAAGCTCAGACCTGAACTGTTCCAATCGTTAATGTAATGTCAAATATTTAAACCATCACAGATATTCACTGTTTTCCCAACAAGGTTTCGCACACTAACACCCACTGACACAAATGAATAGGAGACAAACTCAAGAACATCCTGAGAGGTTTATCATTTTACAATGTTTAACACCTCAACATAGGGATTTACTAAATCTGCACTCACAGAACAGAAGTAAGATGCCATGAGAATGAAAATGCAAACAGACTCTGGATTCAATTGATTAAAGAAAGAGTACAAGTTCAAATGTGTGATGTACGCCTCCCTCGGAAAATAAAATCACATTCCTGGCTCAGATTTAGTTGGTTTTTGTTTGTTTGATTGTATCTTCACATGGGATGTAGACAGAAGAGTAGAGAGGAAAATACATGCAAACTGTACAGGTATAGAAACACACTGTTAGGGGCTTATTTATATTCTCATCTCAAAAAAGAAAGTATGAAATCAAACAATGAAAAGAGTGACGTGCTGTTTGAGACGCACTGCTCCAAATCACACAACAGGCTGCTGTAACTGGTTTCAGTACTTGCTAATTCTTATACAAGTGGACAGTTCAGTCAGACAACTTACGCTAGAAATGTTTACAGCAGCAGAACACAGTTAGAGTTCGGCTCCGACCTCGTCTCTCCCCTCAGATATGTTTACTTTGAGATTTTGGGGAGTGATGAGCAAATACCTTAAATGAAACCCCCCAGCCAGAGCCTGAAGGTGGATGCTGGTGTGGTGGAGGGGCTGAAAGAACAGGCTGCAGTACTGATGCAGGGTGTTACATGAGTGTGTGTTCGGTAGATGAGAGTGTGTAGCAGTGCAGCTCCAGCTGAAGCAACTCGCAGGCGTCGCTTCACTTTTGTTCTGTAAAATCTAAAATCCTGTGTGTTCCTGTGATTCTCACATCTGTCATCACTTGGCTTGGACATGTTTTTATAAAAATTAAGATATTTAGCATTTAAGTCACTTGACACAGCATCACGTCATGTTTATATTTCATTTTAATACTGGGCTGTTACTGGTAGCTGTAGCACATTATCAACAAATTACAAAACATATTCTATATACTGTAAGTTCTCTAGATACAGGAATTTACGTCATGTTCCTACAAACTATTTTTGACAAAGAGAAAATCTATTTATGATTAAAAAAAATATTCAGAGTGAGCAATACACTTATTAAAAACAGGTCCTGAAATGATGTATTTCTTGTTTGAAACTCAGTGAACCGAAGGTACGAGGCCTGTGACTCACGGTGTGTCAGATGTATGCAAACTGACATATAAGATGAGTCATTTAAAATGATGTGATTCATTGTTATGAACTGCATCAAATTTCAATAATGGATATAATGTTAATTACAACATGCATATAAACATTCATTAGCACAAAAAAAGCACAAAATCTGATTATTTAACCAAGATTCAACCAAAGTTTCATTTTGACAAAAAGATGAACAAAGAAACGAACTGGAGTTTTTATGCAGGTGTAAAAACTGTTGTATTAACTTAACGTCACTGTATTTAACACTAATCAGTGATTTGAAGTTTGCCTTTCTGATTATTGAGATGCACATCATGAGGGAGATACTGTGTAATTATTTGATCATGTCTCTGCTGGCCGCAGCAGAGCCGCTTTGATTGATTTCAAAGGAAACAGTTCGTGGTGTGGCTGATAGCTGTAGTGGAGGCTGGTGGTAAATCGCTGTGGATAAAAGCTGCAGCTAAAATGACTATAATGTAAAAGAAGTAGCCTGCGGTGGCCAGGCTCGGGTGGAGGTGACCACCTCCTTTCAGCTGAAGTCCGATTCCCTGCTGCTCCGGGCCTTTGAAGTCCGGATGAAATGGGATTGGATGCTGTTCATCCGACACACTGAGATATTATTATTCTCTCTCTCTCTTCTTCCTCTACTCTTCTCCACCTTCTTCATGCTTCTTTTCCTCCCTGTAAAGACTTTCTACCCCCTGCCTCTCAGAATTTCTCTTTCTTTGCTGTCTCGGTGTCTCCTGTAATGGTCTGTTCTTCTCTTCCTCACCTCCTCCGTCCTTCCTTCTCTCCTAACTCATCTCTTTCCCTAGACAACTAGTACTGCAACTTAAATTTGATCCTTAATTCAATTCATTCAGGTCCAAATCACGTCCAGGCCCATTAAAAATGTCTCTGAAACCAATGCCTAGCCATCCACCTCGTCCAGCCTGACCTACTGTCCTGGCTTAGGTTTGCTTAGGTCTGTGGCAGCACATGAATATCATGTTATGCTCTACTAAAATATAAATATAGGTTTTTAGATGTTTGAAGCAATGACCAACTTTGCAATTATTTTAAAGAACAATCAGAACACAACAAGCTAACATTTAACAATCAAGAAATCTGAAGTGAGTCACCACTCTTGATGGGATACCTTGTTAAATGTGCTAGCATTCAGTTTTTCCCCACTTGAAGGCTGTTGGTTGTTGGCACCAGCTGACAACGAGAGTGTTACATGATTGTCGACATGTTAATTCAGTGTTCAGAACAACAAGTTATGTAGCAAATAACACAACTTCCTTATGGATTTCAGTGAGAACAGTGCAGCTGGTGCAACACGGTGCCAGAAGAAAGGCCGGAACGGGCTCAACGTTTGCCACAATAAGATTCAATCCAATCACATACAAGCAAACTTCAAGCAACCAAAATCCCTTGTAACAAAAACAACAGAATTCTCTTTACCTTGTTTGGACCCAATCATCAGGCTGAAGTAGGAATTGATTGCGTTTGTAAAAGGATCCACAAAGATTTCCTCCTTCAGTTCCCTCTCCTGCTTTTCCTCTTTCACATTCTCCCTCTTTTGTATAATGTGCCCTACAATGAGTGGCCAAGTCCATCTCTTTCTCTCTCTCCATCTTCCTCCTTCTCCTTCTCTTCCCTTAGTTCAGTTCTCGAAGCTTCATTGCATAAATGATCAGCGTGATCCAAGTGTCTAAATACAATCAGCATTAAGAGACACGTCTATGCTTCAGTACACAGGTGAGCTTTCACTGTGAAGGCAGACAGAGCTGAAGTGGAACAGAGACACTGCACACACACACACACACACACACACACAGACAGCCCAATGGCACAAATGAACACTCATTCACACATGAACAAGCAAATACAGGCAGTTACAAACACAGACACAGACACCGTCTTCCACTTCACTTTCTCCCTCCGCTTCTTCAAACACACACACACACACACACACACACACGCACACACACACACACACAGTCTGACATCTCCGTGCCAGTGAAACCAAAGTAATCCAACAGGCCAGCAGAAATTCCTCTCAGTGGGTATAAATTGCTTGGATATGTGTCCAATTATAAAATCAACATCAATTAAGATTCGGAATGCCGTCTGACACTCTCACAGCTCCACAAAGGGAAACTGCAGCGTGTGACAGTGTCTAGTCTGCAGCTGTCAGTGTTTCTTACCAACAAATTACTGTTTTGGGAAATGAAGTCTGCTCATCAGCTGAAGAAGTGTAAAACATGTTTACATCAGTGAAGAAGGATACAGCGCTGCAAGGGTGTATAAACAATCAAAGTAAAAACATGTCTTTGCGGTCAAATGTATTGGTCATTTCAATATGCTCATAAAATGCATGAATAAATTGTGTATTTTGTCTTCTTTTCTAGCGTTTTAGTGGTGTCTATATAGGTTTTGCGCTGCTCACACAAGACGTGCACTGACATCTTGAGGTTTTAAATTTTTCTTTTCCTTTAAAAGATGCACTCACAAAAACTAGATGTGTTATATGTGGAATACTTCCAGCAGCACTTTCACTTTAGGTCCCAATTCACTGCATTTCAATTAGAGTGATGCTTTCCTCTCTTTGTGCAGGCATCAGACTATAAAGTATCAGATTGTGGCTTGATCTCTCTCAGGAATGAAGTAAAAAGTGGAAGTCTATCAACTCAGTATGTTTGAAGCTTCTTGAGCTTCGCGCACACACACACACACACACACACACACACACACTCAAAGGCAAAATCATCACAACTCACAGTCCAACACAACACATCAGGAGTGAACATCGTTCTGCTCCTTGTCGTTCTACCACTTCTACATTGTAGACACAGCTGAGCGTGTCAGACTCTCCCCTGTAGCGAGCATGAAAATGAGTGTGTAGGTGAAGTGTGACCATCAGTATTTCAACTATTTTCACATTGTAGAATTTTTTGTATACATGCATCTTGATTTGAATCAGCATCAAAATGTACACAATGACAGACAATCATGAGAAACGTACGATTTTCATTAAAATCTTTAAAAAAATGCACGTTCTCACAATATTACATACATCTGTATGTAATCTGCACCAAAAAGTTACATTGTGACACTTATTTTCATATATTATCTTTATAACAATTATGCATTATAAGAGTGATTCTGTATGAACTGACTGTTTGCTCGTCCAGTAATGTGTCAAGGAAACTAGTTTCTGACCCACGAGGGATAAACAGCTTCATATGAAAGGGTTAAACATGGCCTTCTGTTAGAAATGTGTAGTCTCCAAGACCACACCACAATAACCTTGATGACATCATCAGAGTGAACCAGGTGCTATTGTACAACTCTTTAAACAGGCTGAGTGGTGCTCTCTGACCCTGGTGTGTAATGTTGTCATTAAAGGCTGGAGCTTCCTTTAAACTCATCATGGTTAAAGGAACAAACTTGACATCAGCCAGAGTTAAACTGTTCAGACCCAGCCAGATGGACCACACTACCCTCTCATGTGCTATTACCTTTTTTTATGGATTCCCTCCACTATCATCTAACATCTCTGGCCCAGCCATGTAAATATTGACTATCGGCTGGTAGAGAATTTGTAAATTTGCTTCCCCCCCAATCTCAATCTGGTCCAGCAGACAACACGAGTACTGCCTGTAGTGGGAGTGAAGAAAACGCTCCACTTCCTTTCTTTTCTTACTCTCCTTGTGAATCATATACCAAGCGATGCAGAACAACAACAACTACAGCTGTAAGACAATATCAGGCCTTAAGCAGATAAGGCACCCCCACACAGAAGTATATGTGCTAACAGCTCTGCACATGCTCTTGGATGCTCATACGGTAAAGGGATCAGGAGGTTGCGTGAAGTTCAGTGCGAGGTCAGCTGCAGTTCATGCGCAGATACCTTGAAAGCTCACAAGCTTTGAATCAAGGTGGAGGTGACTCTTCTTACAGCTGTCAAGTATCTGACTCTGTAAACGTGTTGTTGTTTGTTTTTTCCAACCTCACACACTCACAGAAGAACTCCCACTGAGCGTGTAGCTTCCTCTTTGGCAACAACCTGCGGTTCATTCCTAAAGAAAGAAAAGATTTTAACTGGGATCCTGCTACTATCAACCCCCTCTGCCAGTATCTCTATCAGAGAGGTAGAATGGGTCGTCAATTAATTCAGGTTGGCAGTTCGATCCCCGACTCCTCCTGTCCACGTCTAAGTGCAGCACCTTCGTGGCAGCTCCATCGCCATCATTGGGTGAATGTGTGTGTGAATGAGACCAATCTGTGGAGTTCTGTGGGAACCATTAAGGTTGCATAGTGCTGTATAAGTGAAGTCCATGTGTTTCTGTATTTAGCAGAGAGCTAAAACACAATACCAGTGTTTTTCCACACTCTAAGATAAATCTCTAATTATTAAGTTTCTCCAAACTTAACAACAAAGAACATCATTAATAACAGACCGACCCATATGAATGTCTTCTGCTCTGCCACTGTTATGGTTAACCTCATTCACACGACGCCGCTTGTCCCAACGAACTACGGCTAGTATTTTTCCTGCTGAGCATCGTCTCCTCTACTTACTCCATTGTTGGCACTGTTGCGAATCAGCGAGGACTGCTTTCTGGCAATATTGGCAATTTTATTTGAATTGCCCAATATCGCAAATTACAAATTTGCCTCAAGGGGCTTTACAATCTGTAGAGCATTTTCCCTTCATTTCCTTTAAC
The DNA here is from genome assembly GCA_036024295.1 of Nannoperca obscura. Classification (NCBI taxonomy): domain Eukaryota; kingdom Metazoa; phylum Chordata; class Actinopteri; order Centrarchiformes; family Percichthyidae; genus Nannoperca; species Nannoperca obscura. Next base: position 13,259 of record JAVQJL010079309.1, read on the forward strand.
AGGGAAAACATGGAAGAAACCTGAGGAAGAGCATGAAGGGAGGCATTCCTCTCCAAGGACGGGCAGGCATGCAATAGATGTGTGTGTACAGAATAAACCAACATAGTACAATTACAGTACACACAAGAATTGAATTAACAGGATCAGCCAGAAGTAAACATTCACATCTGGTCATTTATACATTCTTATATATTGGACTTTCAAGTAGATGATTAAAGATTTTATACACCGTGATGAAGATTTAATCTATATTGCACACTTAAGGTAGGAAACCATTACTTGCACAGAAGAGGAAGAGGGTAAAACAGAGCTAAAACTGGCAGTTTGGTGAAGACAGATGGTGAAAGGAATAAAAAGCAGATGTAAAAATCACTGCATGTTAATCTTCCCCAGAAAGGGCTTTACAGTAAGTATCTCTCCAGTTTGGTAAAATACTAACAACATCCCAACAAAACCATAAATATTTATTTGGCAATTATGTGATAATCACAAATGCCACATTAAGCATTTAATAATAAATGGAGTGCTATATTCACACATCTAATTTTCAGTTGGTTGATATGAACCTAAGTGCACCGCTATAAGACTCTATAAGACGTCACAAATCCTGCAACTTTAGCAATTATGTTTTTGCAAATGTGGGGTTGTAGATGGGCCAGTCAGAAAATGTAGGCCACTTGCACATCTACTATTTTACTAAAAATAAAGAAATAAACTCACACAACCCAATTTCACATTCAACACCATGGAAATGATTAGTTTGGCAGCATGCATGAGAGTCGAGGAGAGGCAGGCAGCAAGACATGCTGGGGGGCGGTGGTGCATGTGTGTGCGTGTGTACTCAAGTGTATGTGTTACTCCTTTTCATAGCCCACGATCAGTTTAGCCTATAATTGACTTATAAGCTGCACGTGGGTGTACAATTAACTGAAACCTAATTAAGGAACTGCCTTAAATCTGCATAAGCAGTTAAGCCAACCCAACAACAGCCAGCACCCACAATGGCACCTTCCTTTAATAGACTTTTGATAAAAGAAACACACTGACATTTGAATAAATCCACCTGCTGTTGAGTTTGAGTCTGCACATGGTTCTTAAACCTTCACAGACAATTCTGGTGGAGGGGAGAGTCAGTGACACATCTCCGTCATGGCATTTTGCTGGCAGAAGACAACATTAGATGGTTAATTGTGCTCAAATGTTCTTCCTAAATGCTTAACATTGAGAAAATGAATGGGACGTATTCAAGAGCAAGAAACAGATAGATTACATAAGGAAGTGTTTCACTTGAGAAGCACTTTGCAGCAGTTCCTTATTAGTTCTGCCTGGACCAGTGGATTCTGGGTACTTTAAGAGGAAGCCTGGTGCAGAAATACATTATTATAGACTTGAATATGTGCAGTATATTTGGTACTCTGCAGTATGTGCAGAGTCTAAACATGTCATTTGTTTAACATTTCAGGACCGTTTCCCCCCCCCACTAGGCTACTTAGATTCATGTTTAAATGTTATTTATGACTTAAAATATAGTACAATATACACACTGTACATGTCAAACTCGTGGAGCCTCAAGCTGCTCTCACATCTGTATGGAGTTGACTTGAGGCTGTTGACTGCAGTCCTGCCGTAGATCCCTACCGCATAGGTTTTGATTTATTTTTCAGCATTGGATTTCACCCCTTTATACCACCACTGTAACACCAGACAGTTGTATTGCACATGACTATGAATTGTGCTCAATTTTCCACACAGCAATTCTATCTACATCCTTTCATTTATTTTGTGACACAGAGCAACAATGGAGAGATTCACCATGTCCCGTTACTAAAAAGGAGACTATTGCCAGGCAATAGACCCTTTTCACGGCAAACGTTCTGACTTGTCCAAGCAGGAATAAGTAATAACACTGATGATGGCTCCATTCCATTAAGTGTCACAGTAAGTCATGTCATTGAGTGAGCATACACAATACCAGAGCCCTGAAACTGTCACTTCTAAATGGGACGCTGCCATCATTAATGTTATTAATTCCACCTGTGCTTTTCTTGCTTTGACAAGACAAAATGTCCGCTGTGAAAAGGGTCTTGTGTTCTTTTATTCATTGTGGTAGAGAGCGGGGCTCACAATGGGCAGACGGTTTGCAGTTAACATGGCTTTACTATGTTTTCTTCCAGTAATCTCCACTGGCATCAGAAACGTGTACACACACTTTGCCAAAGCTGACCGATTCCACTTCTTGTGGTCTCCACATTGTGGTGTCTCCACAGCTGCCATAGCTCTGATGTATAGTTCCATTTTGAGAAGGCGCACATTATCACGTATGCCATCTATGTAACTGTAAATCCAGCTAGAGTCTGAACTTGGACCTGAATTAATCAGGTGGGTTTTACTAAGGCTGAGAAACCAATGTTGTAAACTCTCTAATCATTAACGTAGGCCACCCATCATACAAAAACATCTAAGAGCAAAGTTACCAGTCTTTGCCACTGAAAATAACGGTTCATATTCTCCATCAGTCATCAGATGTATTATATTCTCACAGAGCCAACAGTTCGCTACAGTAGCGAAGTATCTTTTGCCTGATGTCTGTCATGGTGCACATGTGTAACAATCCAAACGTGACCGTGATATGTCTGAACTCTCAGGTCCTGTCTAACTTTTCTTCAACATATTAAGACTTTGCCGGATGGCATTCCAAAACAATCCAAAAGGAAACCCCTAAGAGCCAATAGTTGCCTAAAGCGAACAAATAATGACAAGAAAAATCAATAGATGAACAAAACACAGTAGTGCAAGACAAAAAACACAAGCAAAGGAAGATCAGAGTCTGACAGGAGAGAAAAACATTTTGACAAGAAATTGTGATGTTGCACAACACCTCCTGCTGAGACTGAATCCGACTGGAAATGGGACTGTGGGCCTACATCGGTGAAGGCAGCACCACAGAGCACTTGTGCTGGCGATGTGATCCAGCTGGCGGCAGCATCTGCATCACTGCCAGCATGGATTCCAGTCTGCTTGGAAAGAAATAGGCAATGCTTGGTGTAGATTTTTACTGAATTATCTTTTCTTTTTATGAGATATGGAAAGGCAAAAGGGGCTTGAGTGCATAACCACACCATTATTCTAAATACCAAGGCACCTGAAGACGTTTGTAGCTTACAGTTACTCACATTTTGTTCTTGTTTGTGGGGGTTAAACAGCACTGATATTTCTGCACAACACGTGAGCTAGTGCAGGGATTGAACTTGAGACCGTGGGGAGACAGTATCTGCAGCCACCAGGCCACTCACTACTCGTAGTGCACATACCGTCACTGTAAGAGGCTCCAGTACTGATCATGTCGATGGGCATGTGTGCAGGGGAAGCCACACGAGGAGACTCATTGTGCGTGGTTTGATTGTATTCAGACAAGCAGATGGCAAGGTCAAATGTTACACAGAAAATATTGCATCTTAGAAGAAAGCTTGCTTTTTATTTAACTAAGAGTGGTCTCTGAAAAATGACTTCATGACTGAACCATGTGCAGCGCTACAGAGCCAAACCCACAGCCAGACAAAGCAGACGTGAAACACACGTTATGTTTGTAAGCACATGAAAAAACACATGGTGAACACTGAGTGGGTCACACACAATGCACACGGATGTGCACACACACACACACACACACACACACACACACACACACACACAGGCAACGCGACATTATCAAAGATGTCACACACAACAAAGTCACGTGCATAGACTGCGCATTCAGCAACAGTCACACATCCACTCTGTCATAAATAAACACAGATTCTCACACAAACACGCGCGCACACACACAGACACAGACAACAGACAAGACACAAAAACATGAACACACGAGAACAGTGTTGCAGAAAAGGCCATAAGGCATAACTCTCTGTAGAGTTACCCTGTCTGTCTGTAGGTCAGCCAGCTAAAACTGCCGAGCAGAAGGGGCCACACACACACACACACACACGTAATCACAGAGCGACAGGCACACACATTCACACTCTCATCTCACACTCTGTCATCCAAAGAGGGTTACAGTCACACATGTGCACGTGTGCACACATATAGCGAGAGTGCTACTTCGCGACGATTGAGCTAAACAATGTTTCTATGCAGTTTAAGGACAGTTAGGGTACCACATGACCTGGCTGGAGCCTTTGTGCTCTGCAAACTGAACAGAATCAACACACACACACACACACACACACACACACAACACCATGATTTATTAAGCTTGAAAGCTGAGTTTCAAATAATATGAAATAAAACATAAACAAGCTTGTTTAAAATAAAGCATCCATGTGGTAGTAATATGCATTTGATGACAATTTTGTTGCGCAAGAACTTAAATATGTCAGTGGCCTTGCTAAAATAATGTGTGTAAAGTATCTGTCTCCCTTGTGGTTGTATCAGTTGAAACATAAGAACCATAACTAGTTAATGTGTTTTCTTCTCAGACGAAAACATAAATTATGGCTAACATTATCTGAATGTTCATCTGAAATTTCAGCATTCCCAGTAGTAATAAATTGTTCAGATGCTTCCCATCTGTCTTGTGGATGCATGTTTTCTGTCATGGAGCTGATTTATTCTCCTCATCCTAACCTAAGTCACAGCTTATTTTGTGATATTCACAAAGTTAGCTTGACAGTTTGATTGAATCAGTAAATATGTTTTCCTCTGTGTCTTTTTGTTTTTCTTTGTCTCTTCCACTTTATTTTTCCTTGTGAAGTTACACAGTTGTTTTTCCAGTCTGTACGAGGTGGAAACAGACTGATGCAATTCTTTTTTAAGAGCGTTTCTGATCCAGACATGGTTAACTGGGCACCGCTTCACAATCTCGCTGGGATCTTTATTGAACCTTTACAATTACAGGACAAAAGGCTGAGGTTACCTTTCTTGTTGGAAATGTGAGGGTTCCAATTAAAGATACAGATTTCAGTGGACCTTGTATGCAGCTAACAAAGTTAAACCCTGATTGTGAGACGACGATCACGAACACTTCACTCTGACGGAGAAGCCATGCAAGGTGCTGGCCTCCATTGGAAGCAACTTAGGGTCCAGTGTCTTGCACAAGGATTCTTCTGCATGTGAACAGGAGGAGCCGGGAATCGAACCGCCAACCCGGATTAATGGACGAGTACTTCTACAGCCGCCCCTGATACAGATAGAGATCCTGGCAGAGGGGGTTGATTTTAGCAGCAGGAATCCATCTTAAATTGGTTCACCAACCCTGGTCAGCTGTCACAAAACAAAACCCACGCACTATTATTGTTGAGCATGGACAGCCAATCGACACATCACTAGATCAAAGGTTAAGCTGTCTGAACACACAAGAGAGGCACAGTCAGCGCCAGCTACAGCTGGAAAGTCTGTTTGGAGTGAATAAACACAGAAATCAACACAAAATGAATGCAAAAAAGGACGATGTGAATGTCTAATCAAAAGGGGTATAATTGTAAATAAATAAATATTTCGTATAATGTGTAGTGTGACAACGATGGAAGGCAAAAGAATTTGTAGCTCTTCCAAACAGCCTCAAAGTCGAGGTGAAAAGCTGGCTGCCGTACAAAGCGACGAGGTGGGATAATCATTTGAATATGGGTATAACAGTACTTTCCTTGAAGGCATTGATGCTGTTGCACTTGGTTGGTCACACTAAAAGTGCAAATATTGATGTGTTAAGAAGGAAAAGACAGAGCTAGAGAGAGAACTTTACCTACACTGGACATTTGCTGTGTGAAGTGGGCGTGAATGTTGGATTGTTGGTTTCCGAAAGTCACAGAAATTGCCTGACACAGCGCTCTCAGTTCTGTCCTCAGAAAGTCACGGGGGGGGGGTTCGAACATCTGACAAACACTTTGGAGCACACTGATGCCTTAACAGACAAATCAATTGTCCACAACAGAATGCTGCCCACTGAAATCAAATCAAATCTTTTACTAGTGGCCACTGGCAGCAGCACTGGAGCTTTGGATTTTAAATTCCCTGCTCATAGGCACCTGACGGCTGACGCGGGGTGACCACCTATTTCCTCTATCTTCTGCTCCGGCGGCTGCTTTGGTATATTTCTCTCCTTTTGTTCCCTGCTCTGGGTTTTTTTTATTTCATAGTTTTTGATGTTGTTGTTTTCTTGTCTTTATCTTCAGGGAGAAGAAGGCTGATGTAAGTCTACGTTCTGACGCATTGAAATGCAGCTGTATCATTCTGCTAGTAGATCGATAAAAGGGCATTTTAAAATTCAATTATCTCTTTTTTTCCCTTTCCCTCTCACACTTGCTCCCTTACGACTTTCTTTCTCTCCATCTCGAGCTCTTTCCGTTTCCCCCATCTCTCCCTGGCTTTCTCTGGCACTCTACTCACCCCCACCTTTACCCCACCATCACCGCTACACACACACACTCAATTCTCTTATCCTCTGTGATATTGCTGAGCTCTGGCTTATGTAATGGAACTTGCAGCAGGATTTTGGAGTGTAATGGAGAAGATTTAGCAGACGAGTTGCAGGAATATGTAGCAATATATAAGTGTTCACACATCCTCATTCATCAAACATTTATTTTGCAAACTACGTTACAAAACCATGTCATGGATTGGTTTTCAGACCATGAGGCTTAGTGGCAATTGAATCCCGTTGACCTAACAACAAATCATTTCACCAGTACTGCCTGTGCTATAACATCACATGCTGATATTGTAATACAAAATTGTAAAAAGTGCTACTGACTTGAACGTTCTGAAACCAGGGTTTTACAGAATCAATAATCCAATATCTTTCTATCTAGTGAACTGGTGGCGAACAGGAGGGATTGCAAGATTAAAATGGGAAACAGTAGAACAGTAAAGGGGTATAGCCAAGAAGTACTCAGGTGAGGGTACAGCAGTACAGAACAGGGGTATACAAGACAATAGCAGGACATTAGAGGCAACTATACAGGGGTATAGTAGGACAGCTGAAAGAGGTATAGCAGGTGTAGAACCAGAGGGTATCGAGGGATATACAAGGATACAACATGTACTCAAAAAACTGGAATCTCATCAATGAGAGTGTTAAGAAATCCCTTTAATTTAATGAATTAGGCAAAAGGAAACCCTCCCTAATGGTTCAACAGCCTCAACCAGAAATCCCTAAACTAAAAGGTGGGGCTCAAACAGGGGATTTAGCCAGTGACAGATCCAGGTGTCATATCCAGTTGTGGCCTACTTTTATCAACCAATCCTCGCCCACACCATCATTAAATCAGCGTCCATCAACAAACATCACTTAACAACAGAATGCATTAAATATGCTTAGCATCTACAGATTGTAGTATATCAGGGTACAACAGAGCAGAGGAGCGGGTACAGCAGATTAGCATGGAGCACTTTCAAATGCACGACAGAACAGAAGGTTTATCAGATAAATAGGTGTAGAAGCAGGACATGAAAGAACGGTGGAGGATCAGAGCTAGGTCCAATATAACAGGGAGGTATTATAGAGGGCTCTGCAGAAAAGCAATGTTTACGCAGTACGATATTGTTACGAAATAGAAAGGGTACAGTAGGTATAGCAGGGCAGCGTTGGGAGTGTTGCAGGACTCGCAGCTATTTCAATTCGGGACTCAATGAGGACGAATGCACAGGAGCGCAGATGTAGCACCCTGCTCAAAACAAATGATTGCCTCTGCTAGCAGATAATGACAGCAGAGATGCAGATAGACTGAAGAGCACACAGACATTGTGTGTTTGGAGTAAAGCAACGGAGATAATGAAAGAGAGAACGTTGTGGCAGAGGTGGAGAGGTAGAACAACAATGAAACAGGGAGAAAAGATAAAGTTTTATTACAGCAGTTGAAGCAGTTTGAATCTGGTCAACATCTGGTTTGTCCCGTGTCTCTTTTGCTCCGTCACTCTTCACTGCATAACCAAGAAAATGCGAAAGAAATGAAGGACAGTGGAGGAGCTCAGACAAAAGCAGAGGAGAAGAGATGCGGTAGTGAGATTGACACATCTATCACCTTGGTGATGGGAATTAAGGGACTTCTACAGGCACCATCATGAGACTTGAAAGAGAGAACAATAAAAGCAGGCCCTCGATGAGGATTCTTATGTCATGGAACAATGCTTTACACTGGTTTAAAAATCTGCCGTCTGGGTCACGCACTGACAAAAATGTAATTCTGAGGCCCATAAATCTCACATCCGCAGGGAAAGGGCTAATCTCGGTTTGGCTAAAGAAACCACATACCTCTGCAAAAACTGAATTTTTTCTTGGAATAAAGAAAAGGAAACTTGCCGACACCAATGTGTTTGTGAGATTCGAAAATATGACTCAAATAGGTTTCAAGGGCCCAAGGATCATGAAACAAACCAACAAAATTGCAACTGCTCTTTCTACAAGAGGATCTGAGGTGTGCAGCTCAGTCACACAGAGGAGTGCCTCGGAAAGCAATCAGCCGAGGACAAGCACAACAGACTTTAATCAAGAACGAGGCCGAGAGACAGACAGCGGGTCAGTTGTACTGTTACATCAACCGAGCATGTATATGTGGGTCTTCAAGGTGAAAAACAATCTGCAGTGGTTCAGTCTGGCATATATAACAACTGCTTACCACCACTGTGGAAGCTGCAGGTAAACACAACTCAGTCAGTCTGTGCAGCTTGTTATTCACTACATTAACATGCAGACATGTTAAAGAGCAGGTGATTGACTCGTCTGTATATAATTGTCCCTAATGACGCCAGAGGAAGGAGATGTGATTGTGTTAGATGGTGTTTGTGTTTGGGTTAGATAGAAATGTCACCAATGCAATATCCTACTTGTTTTTTTACTTAAACCGAGACTAAACAATAAGAATGGATGAGAGATCCAGACCTCTTAATCAATGCCCACATCTCTGATTTGTTTAGCAAGTCTAGTGTCTAGTCTGCTCATTGGTGGCTGTTTATCCAGTTAGAAGCAACAAAATGGATGTAATTGCCATAGCTGTACTGGTTGTTATGAGTCATCATACAAAAATAACAGCCTTTAAATTGGTTATAAAACTCCATCCAGCGATGAAGGCCATTAATTATGGCTAAAAGCTCAGGAAGGAAGTCTTTGTCCCCAGCTGTTGCTGCAGATTTAATGAAGACGTCACTCACTACTGGTTAGTTTGTGACCAGTAGTGTGTTTGTTTTTTGGGGGGCATCCCCCGCGGTTCTCACACTACCCACATTCAAATAAATGGAGGGAATGGTGTTTTTGCAGCAGTGCCTGATTTGGTCTGAACGCAGCCTAAGACAGACAAACATCGTCCGTTTGTAATGTCTTCAGAGAGCAACAACAGGTTGTTTTGATCGATGAAAGACGTAAAACTCAGTCAACACACGTGGGATGGATTAATGCATGTATGTGAATGCAGAATGTGCATTGGGTTCGTAATCTAGACTACGGCCTTGTCCATCCCCTCAAGCATTCACCGAGCTCAGTGATGACAATAACCGTTCCCAAGTTAGACTACAGGTGGAATCTGGGGTCGAGACGGGGCTTGTGAAATGCTCTGTGAAAAGCAGCAGCAGTGACAACAGCAGTAGCAGCAAGATTGCAGCTGGTAGCCAAAGGGAGCCGAGTATAACGCCTTAAATACACCACCCTATTGCAGTCATGTGGGGATGTACAGTTGTGTGGCTCAAGTTACTCGCAAACTTTGTTGATGAAACTAAAATACTGTATAAATAATTCAATGAACAGCATCAAATTCCTGTTTTATAATGACAAACAAAGATAAACTGAACATTTCGATTAAAATAAATATTTGTGATTCCATAGGAAGACTTGGGGGTCCAAGTTTACCCATTATTGTATTTATAATTATATATATTAGTGGACATAAATATGATATATTTGCTGATTCCATCCGACACTTTGGAAGAGAACGAGGCCTCATCTGGATATTCTTCCTAATTTCTTTAAAGAAATTTGGCTGCTAAAATACATAAAATGGCCAGAAGACTTAGGGAAATAACCACTATCTATGTGGGCAGGAAATGTATTATACTTAAGGAGATTCAGTAGCAGAGGAAAGGGGGGGAAAGAGAAGAGAGATTAAAAAGGGAGAAGCGACAAAAAGAAAAGAAAACATAAACATAACAAAAGCAAGAAAAAAAGAGAAAAGAATCAAAAAGACAGGGATTTAAAGAACATGAGAGTAAGAAGAAATGAAGTATGAGGAAGACAAAAAAAGCTGCCACAGGAAAGAAAAGCTGTAAAAATGTGGGAAGAAAAGAGGAGACAGGAAGAAGACAGGAACCACAGCAAACAGATAAGTTGCTAGAGGGAATGATGCATGATGAGATAAGAAAGGAGAAATGAGGAGGTGGAAAGATGATAAAAGAGAGAAGACAGAAAAAGAAAAGAATCAAAGGAGACTGGGAAAAGAAAGAAAAGGGAGAAAGAGATGAGATGGTAAAGAGGAAGAGAAGATGTGAAGAGGGAAGAGAAGAGCGTTTGTTGTTTTTGCTGTGCATGAGTCATCGTCAGATCCTATTATGACTGAAGCAGCGTTACCGCTCTCGCCCACTGCTAACCCACGGCTACATGGCTTCAACACGCATCACACACACACACACACACACACACGGACGGACGCACAGGTTGCCACTGCTATTTTAGTGACATTTTCTGAGTGCTCATCAGAAAATGCCAGCTTTTCTTCCAGGGTCCACAAAAACACGTTAACAAGATTACAATGTAAAGATACACTTACTACAAATAAGATTAGAACCCACAATAAACTGCATTGTATAACATTTGACACTAACATATTTCCCGTCACTTACATTTGTTTACAACCCTTGAACCTCACAATTCAATCAATACCTTAACCCACACCGTGACATTCTGCCATTGAAGCAAGCAAGAGCACTGTGACATTATCAGCACTAAATTAGTGGAAGTGGTAATTGTGTATCTATACGTTGCAGAGTGGCATCAAATTTAAGCATTACAATAACTATAACTATAATAACTTACTATACCCCTGTGTGTAGTGGGATTCTTTTACCGCTGGGAGTCGCCAAAGTCAGACATTTTCTAGTCATACACATAGAAGCTTTACTTATATTGTTATTTAAACTTACTTATCTACACAGTATAACTTTGAAGGCCACATCTTGGTTCAGAGAGGGACTTCCTACTGCATCACTGTGTGGTATTAACACTGTTTTCACCAGAAAAAACAATAACATTTGTCAGTTTTCAGAACTTTAAAAAAGGCACACTCCACTGGTGATTCACACTCAGTTCAGTTTACATGTCATGGGGAGTACTACCTTAACTCGCACAGCAGCTGGAGTTGCGAGATCACACGAGAATCAATCTTGACAGGTTTCAAGTTGTGAGCTTGTGGCCGAACCACAGTGGTTCGGGTCAGTCAGCGTCTTATGAAGAACTACCGGCATTGAAAGACCACCTTGGAGACCACAACCTCTTAAATGGAGGGCCACAGTTATAAACTGGAGGTGTTGGCATTTGACCGGCCGCAAGGGCCTAATGAAAGATGCTATTTAGAAAGAGTGGTCTAAATTTAAAAGTCCACCAGCTTTACGGACCTGAATTACAAAATTTGTATGTGGTAAAACAACCAATGGTTACATTTTCCTGACAAGCGTCCTCTTGTGCACGTGAAAATCAACTGTTGCTGCTATACACTCACAAAAATGAGATCTGGTGGAACAAATGTATGACTTGCATCCTGTCTACTACGAACATGATGGCAGTCGCTCTCCTAAACCATGACTGCAATCTTTTTCTAAACTTAAATAAGTATTCAGTTGCCTAAAGACCATAACAATATGGCAGATTAGAAAATACCAATGCAGTATGGGTCGTCATTGTTGTTTTCTTGGTTAATGTACCTGTGAAGTAATCTGTAGATCATTCAGGTAGACTCCGGCAGTAACACTGCCAGGGTTAGGGGGCTGATTCTCACTGAAGCACTGAAAGAAGAGATCAATCGAAATTGTAGTCACACTGAAATGAGCACATTTTAGTTTGTTCTCTTTCCTTTGAATATTTTATGAGAGATTATTTCCTTTTCTCTTTTGTTCTTTCGTTTAAACAGACTGTTAAAGACTGATAGCTAATTACACATTTACACATTTGACCAATCCCCTCTGGTGTCACACAAATATTCAGTCTCACTGAGGAGAAGGAGAAGGAGAAGGAGAAGGAGAAGGAGAAGGAGAAGGAGAAGGAGAAGGAGAAGGAGAAGGAGAAGGAAAGCCACTACACTACATATATCCATATATTCACAATATCCCTGGAGTCAGACAGGGTTTGTAAGTTTCTGGGCTTCCTGTTTAGGCGTACACCTGCACGCCATGTGAAAGGTCAGCAGCTAAAGCTTTCATTTCAGTAAATCTGCAGTGTGTGTAACACCCAAGGCCATTCCCCTTTACATAAATGCACTGGAGAATTACAATAAGCTATCTTGAATCTTAAATTATTTGAAGCCACTCTGAGCTACTCAAAGAACTTGTCTGATTGCATGTTTGGCAAAGTTTCACTCCTTCATTTAATGTATAGCACAAATGAAGCAGGTTGCTTTCGTAGCCTGGTGTAGTCGATGCTCTCACTGAGAGCACTTCACAATCAGCGAACAGCTTTGAGTTCGGTTTCTTGCTCAACAACACTTCAATATGATCGTTGTGCCCAGACACTGGCTGCTGCCATCATGTGACCTTTCCAGACATCATGATATCACTGGAGGTCTGATTACTGTTAACAAAAGAGACATGTCTATCTAACACCAGTGATACAGAGGCATGACGTATCTATAACATGCTACATCAGCCGGTCAGGCCTCTGGAATTAACTTTCTGTTGTTCAACTGAACAATTCATTGACGATTTCTCATGATTCCTTTTACTGTCCCTTCAGCCATTATTCAGTTGGTCAGTGGTACTGTCAAATGATGCCAGATCAAAAATGTAAATGGACTCCATTTATATAGCCATTTTTTATTTTATCTGAAGCACTTGACAATGTACCTCTCATTCATTTTGGCCAAGGACACGTAGGTGTGGGGACTGAACCGCCAACATAATGATTGATGTTTTTTTGATCATTTCTTATTTTTCCTTCCTCTGGTGTCCTTCCAGTAGACGCTGCTTGTTTTATTAATTATTCTAAAGCCTATAAATAAACACACTAATGTTGTACTGATGTTAAATGTCGCCAGTAGCACCTTCCGTACTGTGCGCTGCTCTCTGACTCATGTCCTTCCTCTCCTCCTTTATCCTCTCCTGTCCCCTCCTCTGACCTCCTCCTCTCCTCCCTTTCCTGTCTTCTCACTCCTCTCCCCGTGCATCAGCGATAACACTACTAAGCCTTATTAAAAGAGGTTTTTGGGGTTGAAGCTAAATCACACACAGATTATTACACACCCACGCATACAATTGCAGGCTTGCTCTCCACTAACCAGCACATTATTTGATCTTCTCGTCTGCTGATTAATGGGATCTCCTCCCTCAACTGATAAGGACTAGAAACCGGGCCTTCTATCTCTCTCCTTCACACTCTCCTCTGTTTTTATCTGTTTCTCTACGATGGCCCTCCCTCTCAGGTCTCTCTCACTCAGTCTTGCTTTTCTTTTGCCTTTTTGTCCTCTCTCATTCTCTTGTTCCTCGTCTTTAATGCAAATCATGGATTTGGCCATTTTTATTTGTACCCTTAAATTTCCCCACATCGTCTTCATGATGGATGAGTGTTGCACACATGCAACATAGTCTGTCTCTTTGGTCTCTCTCTGGCGCGCACACACACACACACACCAAACACACACACACACACACACACACACACACACACACACACACACACACACACACACACACACACACACACACACACACACACACACACACACACACACACACACAC
>JAVQJL010079316.1:0-80076 GCA_036024295.1 Nannoperca obscura
GGCTTTCTTGGTGAGAGAGCTGATGTTCAGCTCCCACTTGAGGTCCTGGCTGATGATGCTGCCCAGGAAGCGGAAGGACTCCACAGTGCTGACTGGGGAGTCACACAGGGTGATGGGGGCGGGTGGCCAATTAACCATGCTTTCCAGCTTTTGAGATGACAAATGTCATGTCGTCAGTTCATCAGATTTCTAAGCTATGTTCATAAAATTAGGAAAAGTTGTTAAAATGAAGGGGATAAAACAAGTTTGTGAGCTATAATAAGGGGCCCGGGGCTCCAAATAGAACAGTAGGGTTAAGTCTGTCTAAACGTGTTGCGTCATTGTTTTTTTTTTCAGCTGTGATTAATAGATAATTGCAATAGAAAAACTTACTTTATGTGTGCAGTTGGTGAGAGATGGTGGAGAGATGAAAATCAGAACCCTGTTGAAGACGCAGCACAGCTGACCTTCGCCTCAAAGCAGCAACAGAGACGACACAGCTGCGATGCCGAAGGTTCAGACTACAATACTACAGAGGTAAACTACTGCGCTCTTTTAACAATCACAGAAGAAGATTTGAACCACTCAGTTTGGTGGCAATATTGTTCCTGTTGTTTTCCCTCAGTGCCACTAGATGGAGCCAAAAGTTTTTTATATTTTATTTTTTTCATGCCTGGTTTTACAAAGAAGAGCTGAGAATTTACGGGTCTGTTGACATAGACTACGCTCTAATACATTGAGATCCCAGAGGAGTATGTTTCTAAGTTTAAGTGTGTTCATGGCATACTTTGGTCATCGTCAACAAAGTCAAAACGATGTCTTATTTATGAAAAAATGGCACGTAGATATTTAATACTTCACAGCGAGAAACCACAATAATTTTATTGGTTAATATTCATTAGTTCCATTGTCTCATATTCACATCCTGTTCCTCCCTCTCCCAAAAGCTAAGTAGATGCTTCAAAGGCAGCTACGCTCTGATCTCTGATGCAATATCTTGAGAAGTACCGCAATCGTAGATGTGAAGCCTGTGTTCTGAGATTCTTTTAACAAGAAGTGCTGGTTAATGTCTCCTAGAAAGACAGTCCAGGAGGTTCCACCCCCCACCCCCACCCACCCTCTAGGTCGCTTTGCTTCTTCACATCACATGGCTGAGGTGTCTCAGCATTCCATACCATATTGGGCAAAACTGAGACGCTCTCTGCTCAGTCTTAGTCTTGGATTCAGAGGGATCAACTTTCCTTTCTCTTTCACCCTCTAAACCGTTACCTGCGTGCTGCATGGGGAAAACACTGACCTTGAACCTCATCATTAATTCCTCTTGCTAGGAGCAACCTGGCATTTCACTTGAGTTTCTGTGAGGATGTTCTGTTTCTTTGTGTTTCTAAAAAACAAGATAAAACTACACACCACCGTGAATGGGAAGGAGAGGTGACACAGAGATGATAGGGCAGTGAAGGGTGACTTTTACAAGATTAAACAGTATGAATGGAAAGAATTGTTTTTTGTGAGTGCTGACTCCGGGTCAGCGCTTCAGCTGTCCTCCATGGTGGAATCTGAAACAGAGATCTGCCGGTAACATGAGAGTCTCTAACCATTAGTGAGAGGACTATATCTGTCTGCGATAATCATACAGAGCAGCGAGGTTTCATCAGACAGGCATGACAGGCGGCCCATCACCAGAGCCAACCTCTGCGTGACTCCATGATGATCTGAGCAGATTTTCCACATTGATTTTCAGCAACAGACAGAAAGACAGGTGTAGAGCAAGTCAGCTAAGAGATTCCACTACTTTAAAGATGGTGGCAATTATTAGAGAATGAATAATCAGAGACAGAGCAAGCAAGACTGAAAACTGCAGACAGTTTTTTTTTTTTTACAATAGTACCACTTTATACTTTATAATTCAGTAATTACATCCTGCTGGCAAGGCTCTTCAACTTTTACTCCAAAAATCAAGTAAACTGTATTCATGAAATGCATGAGAATAATATCCCCTATGGAAAGTCCTGATGTTAAGAATGAGGATCAGACTGGGGGAACTCCAGCTGGGATCAACTCTTAATAAAACTCTCCAACAACAGTGCCAGAGTAGTTCACTGCCATCAAGTCAGTCTCTACGGATGGTCTCTGAAGAAGAATATGTATTACAAATCTACTGTATATAGAAGAAGGTTCACCAACAAAAACTAACACTGTATCATTAATACAATAGAGAATAGTTTATTAACCAAAGCAATGAATCAGCTTTTTAAGAAGAGCTTAAGAGGCAGTTTAATACTTGGGGGTAAAGAAGCACATCTGTGTTAATGTTATGTGCGTGGATGATTGTGCACTAGTACCAAACTGAAAGCCACATAACGCTATCACAGTCTTTTTCACTTTCTTTTTCATATTTTTTCCATCTTGCTCTGTTTTTCTCCTCCTGTGTTTTTGTTTAATTCCTTTCACTCCTATTCTTCCTTCTATCTATTTGCCCTGAGCAAGGTTGAGGGAGTTTAGGAACATCGAGGTGCTGCGAACCTCTCTATAAAAGGAAGATAGCATGAGCCATCTTGTGCAGGCTCTATGGGAAGAGTGGAAGTAAGGTGGGGGTTGCAGGGTTGTTTAAAGGAACAGTTCGACATTTAGGGAAATAGGCTTATTCATTTTCTTAACAAGAGTTAGATGATGTTTCTCCCGTCTCTCTGCAAGAAAGTAAATAAGCGCATTCCCTCGAAGATGAAACAAAAAAATTATGTTTTTACAAACCTCATATGGCCACAGGAGTCAAAAATAAAAAATAAATCACCACTACTTTGTTAATAATGCAGAGCTTAAATGATAAATAGATTAAACATATTTTAGTAAGAGGGAACATGGCACAAGTGCTCTGTGTTAACACTGTGTAACACTCATGCTAACATCATCGCCACTCCATCACACTGTAGGGTGTACTGAGTTACTTGACACCTCACCGTTGTTAATGTCTCCTCAGGTAATACTGTGTATTGACCTTCCAGGATGCAAACTGCTGCAGACCCCCGCCTATACCTCCCCCTCCCAGCCCCGACTCCAGCTTTCTGCTCCATCTCCAGTTATCCCAGTCCACATCATTGGACAATTTTAGCCCTTGGTGCCGAGTCCTGCAACAGCAGAGCCTCTGGCAGTCTGCCAACACTGAAGAGAGCAGGGAGAAGCAGGGGGGAGTTGGGGGTAGGAGGGGCGGAGGGACTAGGAGGACAACCTAGCAGGGAAAGGAGAAGGAGAGAGAGAAAGCAAGGGGGGAGGGAGATGGAGAGAGAGTGTGTGTATAACTTTGGGAAACATAGACAGAGGCAGCATTGGGAACAAACTTTTCTCTCATGTCCGCTTCCTTTTGGACTTTTTCACATTTCATCAAAGACCTCAACGTCAACAGAGTGAAGACAAGGGATAATAATTTGTTTGCTTTACTAGTTAAAGTTTTGTGATCAACAGATTATTTAGTTTTGTTGCTCTTTGCATTTTTGTCTGATTATTGCTTTGAGATTTGAAGGAGGCGTGACCACACATCTGAAACACTCCCAAACTTAGCTGCAGCTCTCTTCAGCTCATGGAAGTGTGAAGCTGGACTGAAACACGCACGTACACACACACACACCTGTTGTTGCTGAGGATTCCCCAGGAGCGCAGTCATGTGCATCTGCGTCACTGTTGATTGAGGGAATCTGCGTCGGTGCAGCTGTTATCTGGTGGTGGCATCGGTGAATGTTACAGTAGAAGTTGACCTGCCAGTCCAAGGTAGAGGAGGGAGATGTCATCCTACTACCCGCGCACCAAGGACCTGACCCGCACCAGGAAGTCACTGACAGATTCACCACCGTCTTCTCCATCCCCCACAGATAAAAACTACAGAGTAAGACCAGAAGCTTTTCTTCTAGAGAAATAAACCTTTTTGAATTTAAACTTTATGATTTCACCAATTTAACCGGATGGATGTGTCTAATTTCATATGGCTGTATGTTTGATTTATTTTCATGAAGCTGTTATGAATACGTTTATTTACTCACTATGTTTGTTTATTAACTAAGTTTGTAGTATGTTAATCCAAAAAAATTTCCTGCAGGTGTTACTGATTGATCCATAAACCAGATATATATTTTCAGTCCAAATCTTCTAAGATATCAAAAAACATGACAGTAAAAGCTCTGTGTAAAGTAGAGCTGAAACAATTAACCGATTAGTTGTTTAACAGAAAATCAATTGGCAACCATTTCAATAATCTCTTAATCGTTTGAATAATTTTTAAAGCAAAAATATTGTGGAATTTTAGGTAGGAGGAATTGCTACCTTTCTGTGTCATATATGATAGTACACTAAATTGTTTGGATTTTTAACAGTTTATCAGATAAAACAAAGAATTAATAGACATCACCTTGAACTTGAAAATTATACTGGGCATTTCTTGCTATTTTATGACATTTTCAGGTTAGTTGATAAGAGAAGTACATTTTACTTGCAGCCCTAGTAAAGTATTTGTGTGTTTGGAGATGTGCCATTGTTTGTATGTTCAGTTAAACAAGCTAATATTTAATAATTTCATTAGCAGGGTAAGAGTTCATTCTTTATTTCTATATGATTAACGCATTTGCATAAATAAATAGCCACTCCTGATTCATTAAATGAGCTTAACACCTCATCGTCTCAGCTTATTTAATGACCTGTGAAAGAGAGGCAAGTATTTGCTGTGAAGAAGTGAGAGTCTGACTACACTTTCTGGAAGAGACTTTTGGATTGAAACATTCCCTCTGTAATTTCCTGGGTTTTTTTCTGTCTAAGTGGCTTATTCTCTTGGGCGTTGTTTGACTGGTGTGTTTATGTCAGTGCACCATACTGAGCTGTGCTCTGTGTGACAGCAACATTTAAAGGGACAGAAAGAACTGTAGAATTATGAAGCCACGTGATTCTGTCTATTTAGAGACGCACACATTTGCTCATGCAACGCTGCAGACACTCTTATTATAGCACAGCCGCTAGCAGTGAATGCTACCGGTGGATGCTGTCATTTTCCTGCTCACTGTTCAAGAAGTGTCAGTCTCTGTGTTGTATCCATGGTGAAACTCAGGCATTCATTTTGCATGATGTCAGCCCAATCTGAATTAGTTTAGTTTTCATAAGAGAGAAAATTCAATGCGAAGCCAGGTGGAATCAGGTTAATGAAGTATTTTTAGCACCTGCCACAATGTTTTGATTAGAACCTGGCCCGCTTATGTAAAAAGCAATGTGTGTTGCATGTGTGAGCAACAGGAACACGTTTGCATTACTGAATGACACCCGTCATCTGGTGGATGTCTACAGTGTTGGAAAGTATATTTACTCAAGTACTGTAAATCTTTTACTTTACTTGAGTATTTCCATTTTCTGTACAGAGAAAATGTCTCTATGAGTTTAGATGTCTTTGGGTTTTTAGCAGTTCCACCAAAGTAATATTTTGCTTCTAAACTTCTCAAATGGTTTAACTTAACTAACCGTTTAAGGCCCAGAGAGGTAAAATTATCTAATATTTCATTAAAAAATGCAACGATTAGACTCCAAACTACTTCTTCTTTACATATCCCATTCATTTTCTCACGACCACCCAGATTTATCTTGTGATACTCTGGAGGGGGCCTGACCCCTAGGTTGGGAACCACTGGACTAAACTAACTGTATATAAAGTAGTTCAAATGAGCTCCACCTCAACTAGCTACCACAGTAAAATACTACTTACACACTGGTGCATCTATTTTAACAATCTAAAAATGTAGTATATAAGTCAATAACAGAATGAGTACATTTGTCTGATATTTTAAGTATGTTATGCTGATAATACTTAATGTACTGGAGTAGGATTTTAAACACTGAAAAGGACTTTTACTTGTAATGCAGTGTTTTATACATTGTGGTTTTAGTACTTATACTAAAGGATCTGAGTGCTTCTTCCACCTCTGGAAGGTTAGGCATTTATGATCCAGTGCTTTTGAAAAAGAAAAAGAAGAAGATGCTCTCAGTGGCCAGACAGGCTCAGACACATTGTAAAGAGTTAATAGTAGAGTGGCTGAAGTCAGAAAAGGTGAGTGAATGTGGGAGAAACGTCTTTTATAGTTGTGTGTGCCGTGTCAGTCCCAGTGGTGGGGATGAAGCGAGTGTGAGTGTGTAGCTCAGATTTTCCTACAGCAAAATCCAGTCAGCTCTAAAGGAGTGATGCTGTGACATAACGAGGGGTAAAAGTGAAAGAGGTGAGCGTAAGGGTGATGATGATGGTGATTTCATTAGAAATTCATTAGAAATTCATTAGAAATCACCATCAGCGCCACCCCCACCACACGTTTGGAGGCTATTTCCATTAGTCTGACACCCTGTTGTTTTTCTCCCATACCAATTGATTGTATCCTCCTGCATCTGCTCTGCCTCACATAGTTTTCTGATCAACATGTGCCACTTCTGACTCCCTCTATTTTTCCTAACAAGGGAATTACGTTGCTGCAGCTGCTGTCAGAAGTATAATTTCAACTATGATACAGTTTCTGGCTTTGGTTCAGTTTGGACAAAAGTTTCATGATGGAGACATACACGTAAGCATGTGTTACTGTCAGGATTCCCTCTTTTACTAAGATCCAGGTCCTGTAAACCCCACCGGGCTCACCAAATATTTCACTGGAGTTACATTTTTGAAAAACTAATTTTACCAATTTGCTAATCCTCTAGTGTGAAATTGGTTTGCGTACAGGAACTTATAATTTAGAAGTAGTTATAGTGAAGGGCTGTGTAACAATTCATATCCTCAAAAGCAGACTTTATGATAATGTATTCATAAAACCAGAGGGGGCTAATCATCCTGGGTGATTAATGAATCTGCACCAAATCAGATTGAGGAATCTCTTCAGCAATGCACAAAGAGATCAGAGTAATTGAGAACTCCTCTTGGCTCCTTCCTTGGCCCTTTTTCATCTGAGGTCGTGGAGGTCTGTTTTTTTCCTGGATGGCTCTGCTTAAGCCGATGACCACATAAGGACAGGC
This sequence comes from Nannoperca obscura, assembly GCA_036024295.1. NCBI lineage: Eukaryota > Metazoa > Chordata > Actinopteri > Centrarchiformes > Percichthyidae > Nannoperca > Nannoperca obscura. The sequence continues at coordinate 7,000 of JAVQJL010079316.1, forward strand.
AGCACTGGCTCAGTTATGTAAACACTTGCTGAGGAATAGCTTCTTTGACGCTGCATGAAATATCCCCCAACTCCCCAATTGTGAGCGCAGGAATAACTGTGCACTCTGTTCCTTTTGACATAAAATGTCCTCCTATAAAGTCTTTAATGCAGTCTTACATCTGCTTCTTGTTGGACCACCACACAAGACGTTTATTGCAATGTGTTTCTAAACAGAGGTGTTTAAAGCCCTCTTTCCCTGGCAAGACTGTAACTCCAAATCTATGAATTTAGAAATAAAATTTACAAGACTGAATCAAATATTTCAAGGACGTCATGGATCAGTCTGGCCTCATATTCTTTATATACTCCTCTCTCTCTCTCTCTCTCTCTCTCTCTCTCTCTCTCTGTCTCGCTCTCTCTGTCTCTGTGTCTGTCTCTCGCTCTCTCTCTCTCTCTCTCTCTCTCTCTCTCTCTCTCTCTCTCTCTCTCTCTCTCTCTCTCTCTCTCTCTCTTTTCCAGTCTTTGACTGATGGTAAACACTTCCAGTTATCCATCATGTGCCACGTTTATCAGCTGATGGCAGTGAGTTATCTATTTGTTCAGTTTTGTTCGGTGCAGAAACAGGTGCGGCTGAAGGTCTGAATAGACAAATTGTGATATTGGAGACCCTGTGCACACAGTGTATACAGTGTATGATATTTACATTAGCACAGCGAGGCAGTAAACTACACCTACCACTTCTGTGCTAATTCTAATATAATTATAGGCACGTCATTTCTAAAAACACAGACCTGAGTGAAAGCCAGCTAGAGAAAAAATGCATATACAACTCCTCTGAGTGCAGCACAATACCCGGGCTCCTTGGAGAAATGGAAAACAAACTCAGTATGTGATCACAACAGGCAACTTGGCAGCCGTGTACACTGGACTAGTCATAGCAAAACCCTGCCAGGACAGTCTGCTATCAGCCTGTTGTCTGAGGTCAGACGACAACCCGTCACACAGGAGATACTTAGCTTCTGATGTCATGATGTCATCTTTCCAATGCAGGCATTTGCCTGGCAGCCGCCTGTTCTAAAAGATTAATCAGGCTCACCGGGGAGGTTTGACCTGTGCAAACCATGTCAGTGCAGTGTTGGGGTGAATTATATCTCACTTCTGCATGCGTGTCTTTCCTCTGGGACTTCAGGCCTCTGAACACCCTGTGATAATTCACTTAGAAGTTTTGTTTTTGTTCTCTGTTGTCTCAGAATGGAAAATATTTCCCTGCCAAGCCTCTGTTTGGTCTTATACAAATAAATCTGGATCTCGCCACGACAGAACGTTTCTTTTACACTGTGTTGTTCCCATGCTCTGTTGCTGTCTGAGTGATCAAACTAACATGCTTTATTCTTTGTTTTTCAGCATGACAGATTGTCAAGGTGAGGATTTAGCATTGTTGATTTTTCTATCTCCTGTAACTGTATTTCTTCAAAAATAACACCCTAAATAAAGTGTGACTGTGTACTGAATGTGTTACTTTTAGATATGACTCCAGTGGGGAGAGTGCAACTGACAAACCACTGGGCCGCACCAGCTCTTACACACGGAGAGAGACGAGGCTGGCCGCTCTGAATAGACAGGAACAAGACTCCACTACCAAAGACTATAAGAAGGTAGTTAATCAGTTTAATCAAACACAACAATCCCTCTTGAATGATATCATGTGCTGCAGAAACCTGGGGACCTGACTGTTGGATCACCATGCAGATGTCTCTATTTTTATAACATTCCCACAGATTTAACTGGACTTTAAGATAATTAACAGTATCAGAGAATTTAAAGTATCCAAACATAAAACTTCTACATTTGACTAAAATAATATCTAAACAATGTGTAAGTTGAGGTTATATGAGGCTGCTGGGCCTCTATACAATATAACAGATTAGTATTATACTAGTACGTTTTTAAATGCTGACAGTTTTTTAAACTAAAGTGATATAAAGAAAGACAAATGTGGGCAAAACAACAACAACAACAACAAAACTTGCTTAGCAATTGCTCTAAGCTAGCTAGCAGCAGTAGGTTAACTGGCTAAACCTGGTAGCAGTTGTTGAGCTTGCTTGAGAGGAGGGGGCATTATAAAAAGGAAACATACCAAATGCCATGCATTTTCAAAAATTATATAATTAAATAAAAAATATTTTCACTAATATTATGGAAACAAAAATGGGCTACGGTTTTAAGTATTTTGTAAATTATTTCACAATTGATCTGTTCATAAATATTTTATTCATTACTGTTTATTACCTAATGTTTTGTTTATTTAATACTTAACACTTTCCATATGTTCACTTGTTAACATTTTGTATCCTTGTTAGATTGCCTAATGTGTTTCGCTAATGTATTTGGCTAATTTCTTTCATCTTGGAAAAATCAATAAAATTTTGATCTGATTTTGATTTGATTTTTTGAATAAAGCTGTTATTTTAATCTTCATGTTTAAGATGTATGCAGAAGCTTTGCATGAAAACGAGAGGCTCAAGTCCAGGTTGCAGGACAGCAAACAAGAACTGGTCAAGATACGTTCCCAGCTGGAGAAAGTCAATCAGGTACAGAAAACCATGGATGTGCTGAAGGAAGGTCGTGGCTGAATACTTAATGAAATCACTTTCAAAAATACATATAATTCTTTAGATATTTTTTCCCAATACTTGACAATAACAGCACTATTCTAACTTCTAGAGGCACGACAGAATGTCAGAGAGATCTACAGTACTTGATTCAGAGAAAAGGGTAAGTGTCTTGGCAATCTTTTGGTTTTTTATTTGATCGTGGTCTTCTGCACTAACAAGATGAATGAGTGTCCATATCTTTTCTTGTTTTTTTCCTTTGAATTTTGTGTATACTTTGTGTGTACTTTAAATTATAGTCTAATGGCTTTGACACTCTTTTGGTTTTACTTTAGTTGTTTCTTCTTTATTTGTAGGAAAAACAAGTTCTTGAGAAAAGAGTGTCAAACATGGAGGAGGAGTTAAAGGTCAGTGCATGCAAAAATGAAATACACGTACACACCCTGTGTTTAAATGTCCCTGATACAAGTTGTGCTTTATTGATCTAAGTGATGTTTTCTGGCCAACATATAATAACACTAACAGCACTTAAAGGTGCACACCTCCAGCCAAGCCCCTCTAATCCATTCTAAATCAAGCACACCTAAAGTGTTTTTAAAAAGCAAAACACACACACTCTAGGGTTGTGGTTAACCAGGTGGGTTTGGAGTCAAGGAGAGGGAAGGTTAATGCTTCAGGCTCATTACCCACAGTGTTCTGCTGGGCCACTTCCTGGCAGGCTGAGGAGGAGCCTGCTCCCCTGCTCCACTTATCCCACTGTTGGGGTGAACATTGTGACCTAGTTCCAGCTGAATACCAAACCCCGTCCAAGAGCAAAAGACCTGCTTTTTTGTGAGACATTCCTGCACCGCATTGTGTTTATTCTGCTTCACAAAGAAACACAGGGCAGAGCAGCAGAGAGATTTCAGGCCTGAGTAGACGTCGTCTGTTTTGTGCTAGCTGTCACAAATTGCACAATAGGATTATAATTTGACTAAAAATGAATGCAACATTGTCATATTTTTCAAGAGATATAAAATTACAGCTCAGGTTTGAGAAAATGTAATAAGCAGACGGTGACGAGGACATTATCAATAGGACACATACAGCAGTGTGGTATGCCAACAGCAGGTTTGACCCCCATGTTGTCATGGTTCCCTCAGCAGGATGCCCCACTGCGCTTCCGCTGTGGGTACCAGCCCTGAGAGCAGGCTGTCTCAGGGCCAGGGGGGATGGTGAGTGGTCGCTATGACACAAAGGACTGATTGACACCTGCTTGTCACCTCACACAATTCTGTTCTGTTAGAGACTCGGGCATGTTTACACGTGTGGACACACATGTACATCACTTGATAAGTTCTAACTTCTTTATACTGTAAATGCTACATGGGCACAGGCACACAATCTCTTTATTTACTTTAGATACAAAACATGCCAGGCAGCTGGTTAGTCACTCACTCACAAAGTCACTTGTTCACATTTAGCAAGTTACAGATTCTCCCCAAGGGGCAGGGGGATTAAGTCATTACCAAATAAGTGCTAACCTGTGCCACCTACTGGAAATGAAAGATAGCAGCAACACTTAAGACCTCCAGATGTATAAATGTCAGTCTTGTCTTTTACTGGCAAACAAAGTAACAGCTGCTATAATTTTAACACTTACATCACTGTGAGTATTACATCTGCTGCTGTCTTATGTACATAGCTATTACACTTCTTGCCTGTAGATGGTACAAATAAGCACAGCTTCATGTCCAGTTGAGGATCGCATGTAAGACTAGGGCTACCTCCTCAGGTCTGACCCTACAGGCACTGCGGCTCTGTAGCTGTCCGAACCTGGTATCAGGTGTTTCACATCAATAGCACGTGTGTCCTTGTTATACCTTTTGGAATAGTATCATTGTGATAGTGTTAGATTACTTTGCAGGGTCGTACACTTCTTACACAATAGCGGAATTATTCTCGACATCCTCTAAAACTTTATTAAGTTATGTCCGTTAAAGTGTGTAGAATAATCTGCAGGACTTGAGAGTGTAGTCAGATCTAATTTAATATCAAAGAGCTCAATATTAAGAGAGTGTAATAAAGGATACTGGTCATTATGCATTCTCGTCTCACTCTGTCCTTTTCTTCCCTCGTGCCAAGGGCACCTCTCCAGAAACTGAACTGTTTTATTCTAATACCAAGAGAACATTATATGCATGAACTGTTAAGTCCAAAACACAAGCTGGCTTCAAATTGCTTCAAAAAATGTGTTTTGGTTTTGTAAGAAGCAGCTGGACGTCCTCCTAAAACCTCATCCTTGGCCATACTTATGTCTACAAACTTGTGTTTGGGTAGTCTGAAACATTACAAGTTCCCTGTGAGTGTGTGTACTGTATGTGTGTGTGTGCGTGTGTGTGTTCTGTGGTTTATCCTCAGGAATCGCGTCAAACCACAGACATTTCTGTCGAACCACATTGAGGTTTACCTCAATATTTCAGGCCAAGAAGAGGGGGATGGGATTGGATGGGGATGGGGGGGGTGAATCATTTCTTTTCCTTTGACTAATAACTGACTAGGCTCTTGTGCAAAGTGTGAAATAGTAGAGTTTGAGGGAATTTTTATTTTTATGAATTTGAATTCCGTCTCCTTTGCAAAGCTATAGGCATATAATAACACCACTCTCCACACACAGCCCAGCCCAAGGAGAACTGGCTTCATAATTTCCTTTGCCTGTTGCAGCTTTTGCTATTTCTTCTCAATATCTCTCTGTTATTAAATATTCGTTTAAACAAGTTTTGCTGATGAGTCCCTCAGATCTGTTGTTTTTATCCCCTGTCTGCGTAGGTGTGTGGGCGCATGTATGAGTGGATATATATACTGTCTCTGTATGAGTCTTTCTCTTTGCACATGGCCTGCCTCCCTGCATGCTTTCTCTGTCTGCCCCTCTCTGTATCTCTGTCCTCCTCTGTGCAGGCTTTCCCTGCTCTGGCTCAGGTCAAGAGCTTGCGGAGGGTGAACGAGTGTCTCCTGGCTGAGAACAGAGCCATGCTGCGTGTCCTCGCCCGCCTCTCTGAGACAGCCTCCATGCCGGAGACAGAGGACCTCTGATCCTCTGACATCATCTGTCCTCCTTTCTCCCCCTGCTCTCCCCTCCTCAGTCACATAACTTCTACACTCCTTTCTTCTTCTGGTGCCTCTACAACCCCCTCGTCCTCTGCTGTGTTCCTCTCAGGCAGGTCCTGCACCCTCCTGATGCTCACTCCCCCCACATTGCAATGCATCTTCCTCTGCACTCTTTTAACCCAATCTCCTTTCTGGCCATCATAGGGCAACCCTGCTGACCCCTACCCCCAAAACATTTATCATAAGCCTCCTTTATAGTGTATTTTAGCTACATTTGTGTTGCATTAGGCTTCACATGAAAAAACATTTTATAGTTATTGGTCTTGCAGTGGTCAAATATATGTGGGTCCTATGTAATGTGCTGTATAATCAATGCAACGTTGTTTGCCAAGGAAATAGCCATTCTGACCAATCTTCCAAAGTAAATCAAACGTGTGAGATCAGTCCTGTGCCGCTTGGTGAGACACAAGCACAGAGATGTGACAGATTTTGTTTCTGCATGTGTTTTGGTTCATGAACCTTGTCAATAAACAAAAAATGATGACTATGTTACTTTAAAGGTATAGTTAGGCATGTTTGGAAATAAATGTATTTGCCTTGTTGCAGAGAGTGAGAGGAAAAGATTAATAACAGTCTCCTATCTGCATGCTAATATGAATCTATAGTCAGGAAACAGTTAGCTCAGGTTAGTATAAAGGAACTGAAAAGGGGATCAATAGCTTGCCTGAGTGGTCAGGTAAAAGAAAATCAGCCCACCAGCACATTTAAAGCTTACAAATTAACAAATTAGTTTAATCTATAAAAAATTAATTGCCACGTCACAGTGTGACATCAGGAAATCATTGTGCCTGGCCAAGAAATAGTCTTGCTCCAGCACATAACCCCTCATAAACTGTCAAATTATGAATTTTACGTTTTGTTTTTTGTGTGAATTAAACAAAAGGAACATGTTTATTTATGAGCTTTAGAGGTGCTGGTGGGTGGATTTTGTTACTTTTGGACAGAGCCTTTGTGCTAAACTAAGCTAACCAGCTGTTTGCTGTAGCAACATGTTTAGCGTACATTGATATGAATATTCTTATCTAACTCTCGTCAATAAAGTGAATAAGCTTATTTTCCAAAATGTTGAACTGCTCCTTTTATTGCATTCAGAGCAGGGAATTAGCAGTTTTTTTGGTAATATGTCACAGCTAAAGCAGAGGGTTATTGTTTGTCTCTAGTAGAGGGGAAATACTTTGGCAAAGAGGGTGGCTATTTTTAGTCATTGCTCTGCTCCTTATGAAAAACATGACCTAGATTTGGGAAATTGACCCTCCCTCAGTTTCTCTCTCTTTGACTTTATTCTCTTTCACTTTCACACTTGCAGAACATATTGTCAAAGTCACTCCTCACCTGCATGATCGAGTACTGTGAAGCATGTCCCCATTGCTTGGCCTCAAACTTCACTAGTTTTAGAAGTTTTACAAGATTTAGTCCACTTGTTCTTAGTAATAATTGAAAACATTTTATCATTACAGTGGATAGTCCTGGTGAATTATACCATTGTCATTGTACCACATAAACCTTCACAATATCCACAAACTGTTTAACATATATTTTACTGAGTGTATATAACTGTGATGATAATATCATTTTCTAATATAATTTATTTCCTTCTGCTGTCCCAGATCTTAACAGAGCTCAAGTCAGACAACCAGAGGCTAAAGGATGAGAACGGGGCTCTCATTCGAGTGATCAGCAAACTGTCCAAATGAAAAGATGTCTGAAGCTCCTGTTCTGTGTCTGTGGATGCTCCAACCCTGATATGACAGATGAATTATCCTCGATCTCCCAAGTTGTGGCTCCTCTCTGAGTTATGGTGATGGGCTTGTTTTGGCTAATTTGCAGAAATAAATACATGTTGGGACTTGTGACGTTCCAAAGAGAAGTGTTAAGAAGTTTCAGTCAGATTTCACAGTGTGTTATGATGGTGTAACAACAACTGTTTCTACTTATTACTATTTTGTAATATCCAGTATTTCACATTAATCAATCAGGGACCAGTTGCACTATTTGAATAATCTTTTACGGCCCAGTTCAAACAAATCCAGGGGTTTGCATGGAGGTACGGTTTCTGATATTATACCCACACATCACATTGAAACATCACATTTGTTGCTACATTGCGCACTGCAGAAAAGTATTTTAATGTGTTCTTGGTTATGAAAGAGGGACAAGCAAATTATTCATCATGTCACAGCATTTTTATATGATTGAATTATGTTTTTTTTCATGAATCCACTATGGCAACAACCATTGAAGTAACTCTATTAATGGCAACTAGATGTTTGCTCCACACAAAGAATGTATTCTCTCCTACATTTTTATATAAGATCTTAGGAATACAACCACTGATTTCACAAATAATTTTGGAATTTTTTACTCCCTGATGATGACATTAAGGCTTAGAGTTAATAATATTAAGTCGCATGACTTGGGTTGTGTTTGCCTTGGCAACTTTCTCAGGTTTGTCACTCAGCTGTGCCTGCTCACCCCTCTCAGTGCCTCTTAAGTTTGAACTCTTGGTCCAAAACTTCCCTTTAGAAACCTGTAACATTAAAGAAACAGTCTAAAGTATCAGGGCCCTGCATTATAACAGCAAACCTGCAAACAATTTCTGGTTAGATAAATTGTTTGTGACATTTCAATCAAATCCCTATCATTTTGAAAATGTCGTTTTTATTTACCTAACATATGAGAATGTCCCCACTTTATTTGATATTTGAATAGGACCGTATGTACTGGGAATATGCACTTTGTAGAGTGGACAGTGCTGATCTCTGATCTCTATGGGCATCACTAGCAGCACGTAATGTAATGTAGTGTTTGCCAGATTCTGTTTCAGGAGCCGTTCTTCATTATGGTTGTACATAGAGGATTTTTTTTCATCCAGGGGCTCAGCTTCCAAACAGCAGAATGGTTACACAGAGGAGACAGTCTGAGTGTGTGAAAGACAGTATCCTAGGGTATGTTTTGTAATAGAAATATATTTATTTATTTATGCATTTCTTAGTTTGAATCTTTATACTTTGTTTACACAATTTTCTCTTAAAGGAATACACCGATTCATTTTGGTTGACCCAGTGACCATCTTCTGTTGGGTGATGAAAACACAAATGCCAAAATCATCCATTTTATAACTAATTTTAGTACAATCCAGAGTTTTGAGAAATAAGCTACTTCTAGCACTTTTCATTTCATGTGGTGTAGATATTATACATTTGAACTTAACTGTATTGTGCACATATTGTCATGATAAATTAGGTTGAATCAATTATTGCCTAAGTACACTGACTTGCCAATTTATTCAGGAACACCTACCTACATCGAATGCAATCCAACACTACAGCCATGCAATAAATCCTAATCTTATAAAGCTTATCAGGTTTTGTTCTGGTCATTTTGGAGGCCATATTTACTGTGTTGCATTTTATTAAAATGTCAATATTTGGGGTTCACACATATTAAGTCTTCTTAACACAAGAAAGTAAGTTAAAAGCATGAAAGAGGCCGCTGCTGTGTAGTGGTTCAGCATGGAGCCCATGGAGTGCCATCGCCTTCACTACATTCCAAAAAGAGGGAAAGCAGATAAAGTTCAAAGCAGTGTGTTATTTATGTATCTCATAAGTAATGTATGAAACTGCCAGACTTAGCTTCACATTTGCATTAAAATTGCAGAGTTGTGATGAATGGTGTGCCGAAGACATGAATGATTTTGGTATCTGTCTTCTCTTCGCTTAGTGGGCGAGTTGACCGATGTCCCCAGTGTCTGATGTATTCCTTTAACATTGTGATGGTTTTGGAGTCCAACCAGAGTAGCATGCTCTAACACCAGTGTTGTCTTTGGTCACATCCAGCAAAATGATTTGCTCAAAACTACATGTACTGAAACGTTTGATATGTGATGATGATAGCTTAATATACACACGTTGGTTTACTCACTTTGCTTAATAAACTGTAAAGGAATGATAATGTTTCTCTGCGTGACGTTAATATATTATGCATCACAGGCAGAGAGATTATTTGGAGCCAGCTGAGCTGAATGCGCTGCTTATTGAACACAAACAAGTCATGGTAATTAAAAGGCCTTTATTTCCTATTTGTTTTTTTACAGAACTGGTAACACATATGATAAATTTGTAATAAGTTATTTGGTTCCCTTGATAACTTTATAAGGATCCCCAACGTTTGTCCACACAAGGGTCAAGAGGAGTTTGTGAGCAACGTTTGTGTCCAGTCAAGGGCTAAAGCATGCGATCCACAGTAGGCACAAGTACTGACATGAACACGCGCACCACGACACTAGACACGAAGAAACACAGCTAGAGGACACAACCTGACCGTCCTCCGACGCTTTAAAAGATGATGAAGAAGAGAAAGAGGTGAAAAAAGAAGAAGAGTCTTGAGAATACAGTTGCATCAGGGATGAGAGGTGGAGGACTAAGCGCTCAAGAGGGGAGATTGGTACAGTCCTGCATGTTGGCAGTATACAGTATGTCCATGTTGTAAACATGAAGGCGGGCATTCTTTTCGCTCAGCCAAAGCAGATTCAGTGTTGAAATCAGTGAGCCTGCTTCCTATTCAGCATAATGATACTGATGGTACATAGCTGGTTATACATAAACAGGACAAAGACACAAACGAAAAGCAAATGTGATTCTGGCATCGATTCAAATACAGTCCTACATTCTACATTAGAGGTATACATCACGCTAACAGAAAAGACAGAAGGAGTGATTACATAATGCACAAGAATACAAAGAAGGAATACAGCGAGTAATAGAGGAGACAAGACAACATGTTTCAAAGTGATGTCTTTACCCGCTGAGAGGCTTCTCAACACATTTTGACAAGGTGGCAAATGAACTATTGAACTTTGGATGGTTTCCCTTTTTAAATCCCAGCGTTTGTTCCAAAAATAAATAAATAAATAAATAAATAAAAGGACAACACAACTACCGGTAGTTGTGTGAACGGTGCTCTAAAACTGTCTCTGCACAGCTGAAACAGCACATAGTTTCAGATGCAGTTGTGCATAAGGTATTGTACATCTACACAGCTATCAACAGAACAGAATAACCCCCATATTTAAAGTATAACTAAGATTGTTTGAGTATTACGGTCATACACACACAAAGATGTACATTTAGGAATGAGTAATGTGTCCCATGCAGGCAGACCTGTACTGTATATTGTATCTATATATTCTAGTGCTGTGTTTTTGCACCATGTCTGCTAAAAGGCCAACACTTCATCTATATATCCCACATACACAAGCACACACAGCTCCCAGTCTCTGTCCCCCACAGAACTTAAATGTCCAGTAGTCATGTGACTGTGGTGACCCAAGCAGTGGAAGTAAATAGATACATAAATCTCTTAAGTGTGCTATAAATTTAACCTGTAATCACATTTGCCCTCCTCATGTGATGTGTTCTGTTTGCCTCTGCGGTGAATTGTTATTTTGGCTTTGTAGATTCAAACAGTGTTGATGAGTGCAGGCAACTGTGATCAGGTACTGGCAGTATTTTTAAAACGCACTGAAATCTTGTATTTTAATTATCCTCAGTGCTTCATTTGGTCACAGTCAGTAGCATTAATGGGACAGTGAATAAATACAATATTGCATTAGATAGCATGTGGTGTCACACACCACACACTGAAGATTGTTGCCAAGATAGATAGATGGCAGTTTAACGTCTACTTCAGAGAAATTTCAGCGACTGAGGTAAACTTAAAGGAATAGTTCAACATTTTGGGAAATGGGCATATTCGCCTTCTTGCCAAGAGTTTGGTGAAAAGATTGATACCACTCTTATCTGTCCTTTAAGTACGAGACAGCTAGCTTAGCTTAGCACAAAGTCTGGAAATGGGGAAACAGCTACCCTGGCTCTATGTAAAGTTTAAAAAAATCTACCAGCACCTCTAAAGCTCACTCATTAAACACATATTATTTTTTTAATCTGTACACAAACTGAAATGTAAAAACAACAACTGCAGCTTTACAGAGGGGTTATGTTCCAGACTATTTCTTATCCAAGAAGAGTGACTTCCTGGAGTATTTTTATCACCCTGAGGTTGCCAGGCAACCAGCTCAGACTGGTTTGAGCATAGAGGTGCTGTAAAGTAGATTTTTTTTTTACTTTAGCCAGACTAGCTACCCCCCCCCCCCCCCCCAATTGTCTTTATGCTAAGCTAAGCTAAGTGTCTCTTGGCTCCAGCTTCATAACTATATACATAATTCTATGGGAGGGATTTAGACCTAAAACCTGGGTGCCACTGTATTAAGCTTCTCTCTTTTTTTCTTTAACATGGTTAGATCTATAACTATATTGTTTTGTTGCTTGAGAAATATGCTAAACGAACCAACAAAAACCACCAGCGTTAGCCATAGATCACCAGTAGTGTGTTATTGATTGTACATGTAGTCACTAGTACATTCTGGTGCTAAACTGGAAGAAGAGAAACTTGAAGAGTAACCCAGTTTGGTTCATAAATTGCACACAGCCCAAGAATACAACACACTCTCATATATATATAATTTTATCAGTATTATTGAGAACCTATTATGATATTATATCTATAATTTATACTATCAAAACGAGGCATATACATTACTAATCACAATACTGTAAAATCAGCTACCTCTATGAAACAAGGACATCAACGGCTCTGATAGTAGAAAAACACACACTCACTCTACTAAACTCACAACTGTTCTCAATGCTCACATATACATTAAAATGGATTTTGCCCTCTAGATGAACAAAGACCTCTGAACTGACTGTAAAAGAGAAACAGTGGCCAAGGAAAAAAGAAGACATGTCAGATTTTTTTTTCATAAATAAACTCCAGCTACTCAGCTGAGCTCTAAAGAGTTAGTGCTTGAGTTTTATGGCTTTAGTTTTATCTTATTCATTTATCTTGTATACACGTACACGTATTGTATAATAAACACAGTAAAAGAGACACAGCTGTGAAAGGGTTTTCAGGTCATTTAAATATAAGTGAAAAATAAAAACTTCCAAGTAAAGAAAGAGAGAAGAAGGGATTCCAAGTCGTTTGTGTTCACTGGAATGGGATTAATCATCTTTTGGCCCCTGGAAATGTATTTCACGTAAAGAACAGACTTCATTCTGGGTCAGTACTGGCACAAATAACTCCTACAATCCACCTACAGATTGCAGAATTATTTAATCTTATTCTAATGTGTTATTTCAGAATAACACCGTGCCAAATCTGTTTTTAGAAAATCGTTATTTATAGACTTGGAGACCCCCCCTCACCTCCCCATCCCAAAAATTAAATTTTTGTTGTTGTTTTTTTAAGAAAAGCAATAGCAATAAAATGCAGAAATAATTCAAACATTTGGCCTTCAGATAAGTGCTGAAACAAAATGTATGGCAGATAAATAATATCAAATGAAAAAAACTGGACCACAAAGAATTAGATAGCGAGCATGCGGCTACATTTTCATCCTACATGAACTCACACACGGTACTGGACGACACACTTGCTTAAGAATTTCAGGCGTGGAAAGGTTCTTGTTAGTAATAGTACTCTAATATTTGTATGACATTCTCTCCAATGACCCTCATGGAAAATAAATACACATTTGTTTCATTTAGAAAATATACAGTGCATCTTTTTTCCCTTCGTTGTGTTATTAAAATGACAAATGACACCCATTTACGTACACGAGATATTTTTGCTTTGTCTCTAAAACATGCTCTTATGTACAGTACTTTGTATAAACATGCAGTATCAACGTGTATGAACTATGTATATAAGCAAAACTACACACCAATGGGTTGCTTGATTGCTTCCATGTTGCCTTTTCTTTAGTGCTGCTTCATCAACAGAAGAAAAAAAATATGTGAGATGAAAAACATAAATCTAAACATGGTCTATGTTGGTTATAAAAAAATAAAAAGTTACAATTTCCAACAGAGAAAGATACAAGAGCCAACATTCATTGAATTCCCCCCAAAAAAGGTGTGGTACTAGATTTACATCGACTTTGCATTTTCTTGTACTCAATGGGTTTGCTGTTGGTGCTCACAGAAAGCACTGGTTTGAATTAATTACTAGACCTACAAGCAGGTATACTGGGGCCCAAGCACATCAGGATTTTAATTAGATTTAAGCTTTTACCAATTTATTTAGGGCTGATAGGTTTTGGTCAAAAAGGTTTGGATTTTTTCACAACAAACGTTTTCTTCAACGGAATATTAATTTACAAAACACACTGAACCAGTTACATTCTGTGAAGGAGCCAGGGAGCAACATTAGATTAAAATGTGTCTTTTTTCTTTTCAGACGAGTCCATTAATATGAGGAGACCTTGTCTGGCATGCCACATGTGCCATAGAAAAACATTGTATCGTAAAAAAAAAAAAAATTACAAAGATCATCAACAGTGTCAAATTTACCACACAACAGAATAATATCCAGTAGTGCAATTAAATTCAACAGTTTGGTAAGCTGTGTATAAAATACACATGGATCAGTGCCTTCTTCCAGACCATATCCTTACATCAAGTGAGAAACGTAATATTCAAACAATCAAAACACATACACAAAAAGCTGAGGCGAAACAAAACAACTTATATAATGCACTCCCTTGCTCTGTTTTTTTTTTTTAAACCAACAGTTATTCTTAACAATAAATAATTAAAGCTCTGGTTTCTGAGGATACTGGAACATAACATTTAAAGTGCTTGAGGAATAAAAGTGTTTGAAGTTAAATAAAATAAAATTAGAACTGGATAAATAAAAGAAAAAAAAAGAGAAAAAAAGAAAGAAAGAAATGAAGAGAACAACACCGCTAACTGGAAGGCGTCCCTGGTAGTTGAAAATTGCTTATTTTGTTACTTTGAAGGCTTGTCTCCTTTATGACTGTAAGACGGTTATAGGGATTCCTTTGAAGTAAAACCCTTGTGTCAAGTCCATGACTAATGGCAGTAGCACTGAACAAGTGAGATACAGAATCAGAGGCGTTGGGAGGGGAGGTGGTAGACTGCAGGCAGTAATCGACACCTTGTAAATATCATGTCATTGGTAGTTGGAATCAGTCTCTGTTGTACCTGCTCTGATATTTCCTCGCTTTCTGTTGTTCAGATGACAAACGCAGCCTTTTCGAACAGTCGATAAATACCCTTATTTTATACTGAAAACTCATCACTCCCTGTTTCCAGACATAACATTTCATGGATAAACTAACACTAGTCGTGAGCCTTACGTCACTGGGAAAATAAACAAGCGGTCAAGCTTTTCAATCCAACATTTCTTTCTCATCAAGTGGAGTATTTGAATAATAACAACCCGTTTAGAAAAAAAGGCATGGAGTTTCAGTTTCCTCTCAGTTTTCCTGAGACGATGGGTGAAAGTTTAACTAATCAAAAAGGCAGTGTGTTTGTGGGTAACTGGATATGTGCCTATCCCTACTTGCTACCCAACTCTAGGAATGTACTTCAAACTAACAGAATCATCTAGTATGATAACTGGCAGGTGTGGAACATGGTGCACAATACACCTAAGGAATGGACCTGCTTGTGTTATTTCTCTATCATATGGCAGTATAAAGCATTTTATTATTAAGCACTATTCTAAGCAAACTGTGTCACTAAAGGGAAGGGGTGAGAAGTACAATATGAGTGAATGTATGTTTTATCCCCTCTATCACCAGACTCCCATATAGCACACTTACTGTTCTTCGTAGTCTACTCTGTATTCTTATTAATGGAACCACAACCCCAATACAAAAATAGATCTAAAGGAAATCAACGGAGTATCTGTCCATTCTGTTACTTGTCTTCTTTTTTCAATGACATGAATTCATATAACATGATGCTTTTTTCAACTATATTCCCATCATGTTGAATGGTATCTATGGATCTTTTGAAAGGTGGCAGAGGGAGAGGGGGGTGGAGGAAGCAGATGTACAGTTATGGTGTTCTTCTGGAATATACACTGATATGTGGGACCTGGGTAGATGACGGGAAAAGCATGGGTAGATAGGTGGAGGTGGGGACGATGTGTTCTGGTGGGAATTTACTTCTTGGCATTTAGGGCCGCGAGGGCGGCATCCACCTCCTCCTCTGGCTGCAGTGGATGCCACTGTGCGATGGGGCGACGGGGGTTGGCCAGCATGTCGGACCAGTGTTTCAGCCCGGCCCCTGTGGACTTGCTTCCCACCAAGATCTTCCCAATGGCATCGTTCTTGCCAATCTTGTCATAATCCAACACTGTGATCACGGCTAGGATTTTCTGGGAGAATGGAGAGAAAAGCATTGCAGTGTGGTTAACAGCAGGTTATGTGCTAAATTATTTCCTGGCCAGTAGCAACCTCACGCCGATGGCAAGACTTCATGACTTTATGCTAAGCTAGGCTAACTGGCAGTAAGCATATACTTCCCAGACAGACATGACAGTGGTACCAATCTTTTAATCTAAAAAAGCACAATCCCCAAAACGTAAGACTAATCCTTTAAAAGCAAAAATATGGGGAGAATAGCACAACTAGAGAAGAGTCATGAAGTCAGCAAACTGTCTCAACAATGTTAGTTACACAGCAATATGTATCTAAAGTTTGTGAACATTAACCACCATAAGCTACATAAGTCTGTAGCAGCAAAACTGTATTTAACTGAGCAAGGGTGCATTGTAGCATAAATTTAACTTTTCATGTAAGAGGCAGAAAGTGTAATTTCTGGTTTCAAAAGCTACATAGCCGCAACTTAATATAATACTAATGTGATATTTACATGTAAAATGTTTGATTACTCCCAAGATTGAAAGACGGCTAGTATATGCTGTACAGATATGTTCCCATCCTCAGCTTGACCTGAAAAAGACCACCTGTGGTCTAAATGTTGTGAGTCTTGTTTACATAAAATAAAATAAAACATGCAAACGAGACGGCAGGTTACTGGTATTATTGCTTCCCAGTAATGAATAAATGTTTCTTTGCCTGACAATAGATTGCTTTGTAGGGTAGCCTACATTGATACTGAACTACATAGACATTTGCTTTAATGAGTGTTTTTACTTGTTGTGTTTTTCACAATAGTACTTAACAATAGTACATTTGTTTCTATAGGATACTGTGGTGCTCTTTCCACCCCTGATAGATCTTGAAGGACTTTAACACGTCCTTACCTGCATTTGCTCAAGAGGAATTTCAAAGCTGAAGGACTCGTTGTAGTAGGGATTCAACGTGTTCTTCTTTACTGTCGTCTTCTTCTTCTTCAGCCTCTTTCCATTCTGCAGCAGGTTAATTTTCACATAGGGATCTGAAGACAGAAAAGACAGTAACAACTGATAAAAAAATGCTTTGCACTTGCATGTTTGGGTTGCAATGCTGTAATGCACCAACAGATGGGGCCAATGCAGAAGCCATGGGGGGAGCGAGAGCTGGTGCATGGTAGGTACTGCAGCGTCAGCACGTGAGCAGAGCAGGACCGACCCCAATGGCTGTGCTCACAGGCACGACCCTTCATACACTGCAGTCCCACTGCAAGCATCCACATTTCACATGAAGCTGATATATTTGTGTGTGATAGTGTGATTATGAAATGCAATATGTGATGCTCCGTTCTGTGTATGTACCTGACAGTCCGCCCACGTCCATTTTCTTCAGGTTCTTGGCCTCCAGAATACAGATGGTGAGTTTGCCAGCAGTGGGGACGTAACGCAGAGAGATGCAAATGTCACCCAGTTTCTCCGGCTGTGAGGAGGTGGGACGAGGAGAGAAAGTTAAAGGAGGTCTGACGCAGAACTTACATCTCTTCTCTGATGTACAGAAAACTACATAAATATACAAGCTGTCCCTTTAAAATTCCATTTTAAATATACACTGTTGATACAAGTTATTCCTTCTGCCATTACTGTTGTCTTATCTGCAAGAATTACCAGTATATGTACATCTACATGGTGTTTTCAAAGTAAAAAAAATATCTGAGACCGCAAGCAGCTATGTAGATTGAATATTTTCTCTTAAGATGGCTCTAGTATGTTTAAAACCTGCAGTTTACAAAGATATATATATATAATTGTTACATAGACTTCTATAGTAAAAGTAGTATAATGAATATACTGAGCCTGACTGATAAATTCCCCGACCAATTACATCACCTGATATTAGTTTATTATAGATATAACAATATCAGTATGTGTCTGTCGAAACATCAAAGATTTGCCCAAAGTATCACCATTATATTATTTTCTGACCACAGAGCACTGATAAGTTTATCTTTCAACTGTAAAGTATCTGCTGTCTACAAATCTTGGTCACAGTTCATTAATAATAAAATTTAAACCTGCAATGATAATGGCTATTTGTGGGCAGCGGACACAGTTTTATACACAACATTGTCATATACTCACCTTTTAAGTTTATATGGGGAACATGTAAGCAAACACTTTCCAAATGTACACATCAAGCAGTTATGGAGCAACAATATAATTTATTTGGAGATGTGTTTGTGTCTAATAAAGAGGACGTTGCACAAACTGCTCAGTGTAATGGACAATGATTCACATCCCCTGTACAACCTACAGACAGCAAAGCACATTCAGTGGGAGTTTCCTGCTACTGTGCTGTAATAAGAACCGCTACAGGAAGTCATTCATGCCCACTGCGATATCTGTATATAATGACTCCCCTCTGAGGCGGGAGAGGAGACTTATCCTCTGAGTGGCAATGGACAATATACTGATTTGTACAGATATATCTATTTATTGTATTTTCTTGTTATACTGATTCTTTTTCTTGTTTCTTGTTACTACTGCAACACTGCAATTAATAAATGAATAAAATCTATCAAATATTCACTCTCTGTTAGTTCTGTTTTTCATCTCTAGCCAACTCCTGAAGGAAATAGCTGGCTCTTTATCTGCTAAATGTTCCTCTATGTTCACCAGCTAGTCGCTAACTGACTGTCTGTGTGCAACTGAAAACGTCACTATGAGAGCAGTGAGAGTGAACTGAAACAGTAAAATTGCAGGCAGACAGTATTGTTTTTACTTTTAATATATTGTTATTATTAAAATATAAATTATAGCCTCTTTATAGGATCCTTATTAAAATATGTGTTATTCATTATGTTTTTATGGGAATAAAGTATCCATGGCCAATATACTACAATTGGACTCTCAAATACATCCTCAAACTCTCAAATACTGATACTGGTATTGGCCTCAAAAATCTAGCAAAACATACATCTTTAAAACGTGCATTAGTAGAAGGACATAAACATCAGCGTTGTAAAAGTAATACAACACTCTATTGCATGACTCTTACCTCTTCTTGATCTGCGCTGTCCAGGTCTCTCCACTCCTCAATCGGCTTTGCCAGGTCAAGGGTGTTCATGGGAATTTTAATTTCTCCGATGACATCATGTTTAGAGAAGCGATCAAAGTCATAGACTGACATTACCAGAGTCTTCCCTCCCATCTCTTGGAAGGGAATCTGGAAGACAGAAAGCCATCACATTTTAGTCATTTGTATCTTTTTGAGGAGGTTTTTGATAAATTGTACACTTAGAGTGCAAATCAAGGAAGTATACAGCAGTATGGGTTGTGACTTTGGCCTGGACCTCAAAATCGCCCGACATAATAACATGCAGCTTCAGCAGAAACTGCTGTTTGAATTGTCTGTTACAGAGCTGTGTCAGCAGGGAAGGTGCACCAGAGGTGGCCCTCCCCTTTAATTTGATTCTCCACCAAATTCTCCTTGTCAACCACCTTCAATATGTCTACTGCTTTTTATCACTACTGGCCAGAAGTGCCTGTGAAAAATAAAAGCAGAATCCAAGCAGCTGCTAAGCGTTCATAGAAATAGAGAAAGACAGCAATTCACCTTTAACAGGACCTGCCTACCTATCAAACAGCTTGACGTTCATGTAGTTTTAATAAGTAATAAGTAAAGGGTGACTACGAGATGTTTCAGCTTACCTTGAAGACGAAGGTCTCATTGAAGACAGGATTGAGCGTTTTCTTGTGAACCTTTGTGTCATACTTCTTCTTCTTGTCGGGGAGGACGAAGACCTTGACGTAGGGGTCAGAGGTGCCACCGCTGTCCATGGAGAGGAGATCAGCAGCTTGCAGGATTCCCACAGTCAGCTGGGGAGGTAGGAGGAAGGAAGGAAGCATGCGATTAATCTTCCTACACTATGTTGTTGATCCTGTTTTTCTCTTTAGATAATCAACCAGGAAAAGAAGCCAAAAGAAATTGCAGTGCGCGATGCTTACATAAGTAGTGAAATGCTCTTTATTTTGACAAAGAAAATGTAAAATGTAAAAAGTGCTTGCCTTGTTCTCCTGGAAGTCATAATCAATGGAGTACTGCAGCTTCCCAAGCTTTTCTTTCTCCTTCACTTCTTCCTCTTTCTCGTCTCCAGTGAGTCCAGGTTCAACATCGTCTTCTTCATCATCATCATCCTGTTGTTTCTGCAGAAACAGAAGTGGAGGCAGGCGGCAGGAGAAGGAGTCAGAGGACGGTTCTGAGGTGGCAGCTGTGCTGAACACAAAACCTCAGGCAGCAGTCGGGTTAGTCACAGCACCTACCTGCCACTTACCCCCGCTCACCGCGGTGTTACTAGTGCAACCTGTTCATCGATGACCACAGTTGCAACCTGACTTGATTTCACTATTTCACGGGTGACACCATTTGCTGTTTTCTTTTCTTTTTTTCATGACCATTACGTGTATGTTAAAATCTGCTAAAATCGGATACAGGGAATGTCTCTTTCGACTATGAAATGTTGTAGAAATATTAGGTAGGTGTATCTATATTATTGTGCAAAGACTGGAGACAGATAGGGAGAGAAAGAGTGAGAAATAGAGAGAAACAACAAAATAAAAACAGTCAATATACAAGGGGTGGACTGGAAAACAGGAACACCTTACAAAATACTGCAATCTAACACAACAGCCATGCAGAAACCTCTGGAAGTTCTCGTTTTTTACTTAGAAAAATGGCGATCGTCGAACCTTTATTACTGCTAATTGTTTTGTTTTTTATCCAAATAACTCACTTGTGTAGCTGCCTGTAATATTCATTTTACAGGGGATGGACAAAATAATGGGAACACAACATAAAATGGGACTTTGACTTTGAAGGGACTGCATCGTGGTTACACAGGCAGCTACACGGTCAGCTACACAAATCCCAAATATGACTCATCCCAAGTGAGTAATATTAACTTGTTAAAAAAGTTTCATCGTGACCGCATATCCCACACAGAGGAAAGCTGTATCAGTAAAGATGAGCCCAAAGTCACAAGTAAATAAACTGAGAATATTATGGGATATATTCTGAAAAATATTCGTTCTGAGTATTTATTGCAGTGCTATTGCGTTCCATTGCACTATGGTGCAAGGTGTTGTTGTTATTTTGTCCACCCTGTGTACAGTACTTCAAATACAGAAGAAGAGCCTCCTTACTGAGAGGAACCAAAGGACAGAGCTATGAGGAAAGATGTGATTTAATCAAACCACTGACGCAGGCGCATATCCTGCAACTGATAGTGTAAGCTGTTTGACAAACAGGTTTACTTCAAGCCAGACAATTTTACTGTTTGCCGTTTATCTCCTCCTGACATCCCAAAGTCATTAATGTATTTACACTGCAATTTCGGATAGAATTTTGCTGCTATAATTGTACTCTGGCTTGATTATTGTAGCTAACTCAATTATTGACAGTTTATTCCAAACAGTCGACCAGATTTTCCAGCTAATACTCTAATGTGAATTATTGTGACTCTTGATTATATGCTAGAACAAAATCCAGCAGTCTAATGACAGTTTACTGCTCCTGAGATAGTCAGGACTCGATGAAAAAGTTAAATCAAGTCCTCCGTTATCGTCCATCTTGACTTTACATCACACAAAGTGACTCTTCAGTCTTTCATTTCTTTAGAGGCAGTCAAGACTAATCTAGCGAGAGCAGTTGGCTCTGATATGAATATTAAAGTAAACTTTCTTTTTGGGTACTGTACGAAGCTGGATAACATCTCAGGATGGCCTACTTTCCTATGGCTGTCTTCTTGAAAAAACACTGATGTCTTCGTAAGACTGGAGGGTCCAGCTACTCACTGATGAGCTGGAAGAGGAACAGGGCACACACACAGATAATACACACACCCACTACACACCATACTGTACTGTAAGCTGCCATACTCACACACGCACACACACACACACACACACACACACACACACACACACATTTGCTTCATGCTTCTCATGCATGCTTAAAAAACTCTTTTTCTTTCTCTCTCTCTCTTACACACACACATTCTCACACAACATCCTTATATGTGGCATTCTCTATCTTTATTGTGGTAAATGCTCTTCATTCAAGCATGCCAGGCCACACAATGCAGGATCCATGTTTCTGTCTGATGGTGAATTTAAATGAATTACCTTATCATTTCTGAAGACATGTAAAAATTATGCTTTTATATTATGCGTTTTATTTTTTAATCACCTCTGTGACAAATATTTGTCAGGCCCCAAAATCTCTGTCCACGTGTTCTGAGTGAAATGTACACATCCATGGAGGAATCATGCTATATTGAGAATTTCCAGTTGTTCTCAAACTTCCAGGGGGGGTTCAAAGATAAAGACACGGTATGTCTGAATGTATGCCCTTTGGTCAACTTAATGGGGTGAATTGCAAGCTCGGTACTGAAGGGGTTTATTACAAGAAATATGTGTCAAAAACCACCAGCTGATTTTAACTTTAACTTTGAATCAACTGAGGCATGATCCTCAGCAGTTGACTGTAAACGTAGGCAAACATTCTGGCCCACCATTTCTCCTCAGTGAGACCTGAGTGCTTCAGGGAGAGAGGGCGTCAATGATTGTCACCTAGTATGTCAGCAGCATGGGTCATCCAGGAAAGTTACTCTCAAGTCAAGTTGTGGCCATTCAATGGTACCTACTGCAAGGGCATATGCTGGTCTTTGTCAAGAGACACAATCAGCTTTATCTGACGTGGAGCTCGGAGCACGTTTGCACAAGTGGGGCCACAGCGTGTGAATTTCAGAAGACAATGTATCTCGGGATAGAAATTGTTTTGTGAGATGCCATTTTTTTGGTTGTGTTGCACAATCGAGGCCTGTCATGATGGAAACATGCTCGAAGCTCTCGGTTCAGCTATTATTTGACAAATATCCAGCTTACCCCTTGCACATGCATGTTAGTGATCTCTAGTGAGTTGCTGAGTGCACTCGTCATTCAAAGGCTCAACCATAGGATGAGTTTCATGTTCATTTCAAACAATAGACACTTAAACACATCTTTGTTCTGTTGTTTTTTGCTGGATATTCAAGACATAGCAGTTGGTGCGGCATATCAGTTCAGTGGATTTTGCGAAGCAGCTTAAACGCTCCCATAGATTCCTCAAGCACCCGCAGCACCTAAGCTTGCAAAAAACTAAGGAAGCCATAGCACTCATTGTCATCATCACTGCAATCCAACCCCTCCAAGCCCAGCCCACCCCCACCACAGCTCCCCCCCACCGCCCTGCCCTGGTCTGTGCTTACACAGAGCGGCCAGAGAGGGGCGCCGCGTGCTGTCAGACCTACCGTAGGCAGAGAAGTCCACCACAGTCAAGATACACGGCGCACACATAAGACACAAAGCAGGAAGGAGGAGAGCAGAGACAAAGGCAGAGATTGAACTCACAGCAGACACCAAAGAAGGGTAATCACAGCAAATGAAGTCAGCTACACTGTAGGGAGCGAGGAAAATGACAGATAGAGAAGCCTCCTCATTAGCACAATCATATCTTGTGCAGCAGGGCTGTTGGCTTTTAAAGTATGTCCACTTTTAGATGTATTCATATTGTACTTTGTCAAATCATCAATAGTGTGTGTGAAAAAAAAATAATTATAAGCCCGAAAAATAACAGCATTGTGCTAACTACTAATTTTCATAATTACTCTTTAATGACTGGGAAGACAATGGTTGTGCTGAATAGATAAGAGTCCTGTCATTTTCCACTCAGAACCCAAAGCACAAGTGAGAAAAAGAGCAACAATAACATCCATGACAAATACATTAAATAACAAAAAAAAGAAAGAGAAAGATATAAAACATAATCATGGTGGATAAGGAATGTAATTAACACCTGCGGAGAATACACTGAGTGGGTTAGAAAGCCATCAAAACAGATGTGATCTGAATCAGCCAATGATATGTAATCTAATACAATTTACACAGGGATTGTGTTATTGGACAAAAATGTGTACCAAGAGGGCTACTGTTCCAAATTATTGTTTGTTATATAATTACCTGAGTCACACTTATAACTACATGCTTGTTTTCTCTATATTTCACTAGAAAGCTACACTGTAAACCCCACAGCTGTTACATAATAGGCTCATAAACAGGCTAAAGTTGGCTGTGGTTTGCCCGGCTTCATTTACAGTGTAGGTGTCAATTCCCTCGGCCGTGATGCAACCTCCCACGGTGGAACATACCTCTCCCCCTTTCAGGTTCTTCATTCCCATGTCACCCTTCCCCTTCTTGCCCTTCTTGTTCTTCTTCTTCTTGCAACAGCATTTCTTGATGATGCAGAAGCAGCATGTTAGAATGAGTAAAGCAGCGACCACGGCAATGGCAATGATGGCCCAGGACGGCACTGAGGAGAATATACAAACCAATGTATAGATGGCACATCCACACCCAGAAAGAGAAGAAAGAAGCAAATACTTTGACATTTGACCAACCAATCATTTAGCCTACTCCATGTCATGTCCTGGGCCAAATATATTTAGTGAGAGGTGCTAGGTTAGCAATTAGATTGGGTGAAAATTAGATTTCTCTGCCATTAGGAAGGGCAGCAAGTGATCAATACTGAATAAAGACATTATGAAGGTGCAATGCCTGCAGCTAAAAAGAAAATCTAATTCCAAAATCATTGCTTAGGGTCACATAAATACAAGTTGGTTGATCGGAACAGGTTTGGGTTTATTCCGGCACTCACGTGGGATCTTGTCGATTTCATTCAGGAACTTGTTTTTGATCTCGTCGAAGGCATCGTTCTTGTTGACCGGTTCGGTGGAGTTGTCAGCAGAGACTAGTGCGACAGGGGCGGGAGTCACAGTCAAGGCACTGGCCCCCGTTGGCTTAGCAGCGACCATGGGTGTTGTCTGATGCCTGAACAAGTTCCACTTCGTCATTTAGGCTGCACACACAGTCCCTGAAAATACAGCATGAAAACATTGTCAGTAAGAGCTCCCTTGTTTTCCACTTGCACTCATGTCAGAATACACATGCAGATATTGACATTGGCTCAGAAAAGGGTTGAGCCATTCAGCCAATTTCCATGCTTTTTGGAGACATTTGAAAAAGAAAAATAACAGGATTCAAGTTTGGACATAAAATAGTCCATGGATAACCAATGGATAACACACCAGTTCTGAAGTTCATAATAATGCATTAAGTCACAAAAAAACTATAAAAAGGGGAAGTTATTTATAGTTTGTGGTTATGATTTGTTTAATTTACCTGCCTAAACGGATATGTTTGGTTCATTGCATGCTAATAGAGCTGTTGTAAGACTGGCATCTAAATTAAACACCAAGAAAAGCCTCTTAACTTTCAGTCTTCTTAAAAAATCTCTTTCTGAATAATGAAAAAGAATCAAAAGGGAGCTTTAGTTCAAGTGGTAGAGAGGGTCAGCTGTTATATGATTGGTGGTTTGATCCTTGGGCCCCGTCTGCATGTAGAGGTGTCCTTTAGCAAAACGCTGAACCCTACATTGCTCCTTATAAGTGTGCATGCATAGAAAAAAATGAAGTCACTTTGGACAGAACTACCAAACAAATTTAATGTAATGTGACTTGGGAGCACAGGCATCTGATACAGTTCCTATTAGATTAGAAAGAAATGATTAATTCTATTTCAGCTGCAGCTGCTGATGGTATTGAGAGAGTATATCGTCAAAAGGTCCACGCCTGAGCCACTAATCTTTTCTTCGTAATCTGCCACAAGAGCAAACACAGTCAGAGAGTCAGTCAAGCAAAGTGAAACTGGTTTTCCTGGATTTGTCACTGATGTGTCTCCAGTTCCATGAATACAAATACTTCTGAAATAAGTAGTAAATAGGAGTTTTTATTTTCACCATATGTCATGGTGTTAGTAAGTTAAGCTGTGTTTGCTCAGGAAGTCTAATTGAGATCAAGATCTTTTTTATAAGATAAACCTGAAAAGCATACAAACAATATCACAGAAAACAATTCATTCATGCATATTCCAAAAATATTATTAACAATATAAACAAGAGTCCCCCAGAGGAGTGAGTGTCTCTAACTCCAGTTTCAGTAGTGTGGTATTAAAAAAAGTATTCAGATAAATCCAACTTTTCTTGTTTATTAACAGGTTGTGCTGTTACACCTGAAAACGTCATCCAAATCATTTAAATTTGAAGTCAAAATGTTTTCATCATGCAAACACTCCCCAGTCATTCAGTCCATGTTAGTTGAATAATTACAGTATGGCCAAATACATATTGTTTAATACACCCAGAGTAAATTATGATCAAAGTGAATTTTTTTTTTCTTTTGCCAAAGGCCTCTCTGTCCACCAACTTTATTTATCCATGACGGGGAAAAAAACAGAGAAACAACAAAAAACATTGCAAAACATTTAATTATCTATTGAAGGTTCTGATAGGCACACATCACCCTTAAGCCCACATACTGTAGTAAAAGGAGAACAGAAGCTGCTCTAATATAACACGCAGAAAGGCAATCACAAAGACAAATTCCAGATTGAATCTTCAAACCACATATAAAAAAATTAATTCCCATAGTGCTTAACAAAAAAGTCTTATTTTCTCCATACAGGTTGCAGCCGTATGACACACACTTATGATTCTTAAATGTAGCGACGCCTGCAAACTAGTTCAGGCAGTCAACTCGAGCTGCACTGCTCCACACGACATACCTCACTCTCCACAACCATCTGCCAAACACACCCTCCCAATTTGGCATTCTATTTAAACTGCAAAATTTCCAATCTCTCCATCTGCCTGTCAGTGCAAACGCTGCCCTGCATCAGAATTGCTGCTTGTCCTTTCAGCCCCACCACCACCACAGCATTCACCAGCAGGCTCCGGCTAGAGGGTTTAAGATATTTACTCATCACTCCCCAATATCTCTATGTAAACATATCTGTGGGGAGTGATAAGGTCATAATCCAGACGCCAAAATAGAATTATGTTCTGCTGCTATAATAAACATTTTGAGTTGTCTGACTGAAATAATAGTATATTAGTGTCTGTGGATGTATGGATTCACAAAGGAAGGAACAGTCTGACAGGTGACCAATACACTGGAAATGTTATGTAATTTGTACACATTGGATATATAGTCCACAGTATGATGAAGTGTATTAAGTTTCAAATGCTTGTTCAACTCTTATACAACACAGTGCGACAAAGCTTTGGAATCATATAACAAAGCTCTTTTTTATGACTCAGCCAAGGTTTGAACTCTTTGGCTTTGTAACATTCAATCAATTTCCACTGAGGAGGTGCACAATAATCTATTTCATAAAATGACCGATTGTAGCAGGCTACACCACAGTCTGCAATTTTACAGTGTTTGTAACATATTTCACAGAGATGTGGGGTCAGTCGACAATGATTTCAGATCAGCTGCTGACAATATTTTAGAGAAATAACTATCAATTCTCCATTTATTACAGCTTTGTTTTGTCTGGATGCTGCCCTGCACTCATGCCTACAGAGCCTGACCAGAAAAGGCGTTTAACCGTAGAAAGAAACACAATGAACAACTACAAGCCATTCTCCAGTGGTGTTTCCACAGGCCAAACAAATGTTCTATCAGAGCTCTTATCGGTTCCAGAAATCAAAGTGTGACAAGTGCAGCTGAAAGCAGCCTGCCGACATAGTGATGAGTGATCGGGCGAGACCTTGATTCAGAAAGCAGAGAAAGATGACAAGCACAACCACAGTAGAGTTCTGCTGTTGATTTTATTAAAGTCATCATGATACGGGGAAAAAATAAGAATTTCCCAATTCTCAAGTGCCAATTCTCCAAGTTGGTGCCAGATATTCTGCCTCTATTTATTGCCACATATAAATTATTCAAATTGAGTCTGACAGAGGGAGGATAAGCTTATATTATTTAGGGGCCAGGACCAGTTTGTTCATCTTAAAATATATATCTCTAAAATAACTCGTGCTGCTGTTATGTAGGCCGATGTTACGAACAACCAGCATCTTGTTATAATATACTATGATGGGAAGTCAGTTATTGAAAAAATAGAGAAAATGACTCGGAATCACTTTAACGCATCACACATTTGAGTGTGTCGCTCAATAAAACAGCAATCAAATGTCTTACTGTCTCCGCTCTGTAATGTACATTACTGTTGGTACTGTGACAATGTTAAAAGCAACCACTTACACCTGAGGTTTATGTGCCTTTTATCCTGTTTGCCCCTCACATCAGTGCAAACCAGACCAATTAAATTAACATTCATGGATATGTGCTCGGGCATTTTATCTCCTCTACTCTGAGGGCGACAGTGAGGACAGACAGAGAGGACACAGACTTGCGCTATTGTTTTATGGCATGTCATTAGTCCTGCTTCACAACCAGCTCCTACAACTCACTCCAGAAAAATCAACAATTATAAATCGCTTTTTCTTTGAAGAAGGAAGTCTTCAGAACTTTTTTAGTCTTTTGAGGAATTACCTGCTAACAGAGGAAATAAAAATGCACAGAATTTCTAGTACACCAAACCTAACCTATTGAACAACAAATAGGTCATAATATCGCAATCCTGAAATCTCAACATAAACAGAGGCAAAAACGCTTAGTAACAAATCTAGCTATTTTAATGATCTAAATATAACAGATACAAGACTAAGAGTCTACAGCCAACACCAGTAGGTCTGTGAGGCTGTACTCTGCGCTCTGTCTCTGCATGCTAACATGCTCACAATGACAATGCTAACATGCGGATGTTCAGCAGTTATGTGTATCATGTTCACCCTCTTACTTTAGTGTGTTAGCATGCTAACATTTGCTAATTAGTGGTAAACACAAAGTACAACTGAGGCTGATGGGAGGCTGATTAGTTTTGCAAGTATTTTACCAAAAACCAAAGTAATTATGCCCAATTATGGTTGTAGATGAAAAGTTAATGGATCACTTAATGAATTCATTGAATCCTGCATAGCAATCCATCAGTTAAATGTTGGGACATGTTACTCAAAACCACATATGTTAACTTCATGGTGTCACTAAAGGAAAAGTCAGATAATTACCAGTCATATGAATTCATCATCTGGTACCCATGAAGACCCATACAAAGTGTTGTGCCAATACATCTTGCTGATGTTGAGATAATTTACTGGATATGTGAAAACTTTCACTTGCTGGTGACACTAGAGGAAAAGTCAGGGGATCAACAAAAGCATTAGGATTCATCCTCTGAGGAGCATGAATGTCTGAGCCAAAGTTCATGGCAATTTAGCCAATAGTTGTTGAGATATTTCATTTTGGACCAAAGTGGTGGACCAACCAACAGCCTCTGCCGTCCCTAAAGTGGTAAATCAGAGGGACCTGAACTATGCCTCCTCAGAAATAACTTACCGTACATACCGTATATACGTCAGATACCATGCTTGTAAAAAGCTTATATTAAGTTGTGTTTTGACCAGATCAAACTGTGGTTGTACTGAGCAGCTTCCAGGTGTAAATGTGTGACTGTGTGAGAGCAGAGCAATACTGGAAAAGTGCATTCATGCTCAGGAAACCTCCCCAGGATAAATAAAAGTTAAAAATAGACCTCTTATCCAATATGAATTTCATATAATACTCAATTAATGAGATGTGTGGGAGTTTTTAGCTCCATCTCCCAATGTGCGTCTCATTTCGTTAGTGTTTAAGTCATCAGAATTAGTTAAAACAAAATGGCTCAGCTCCATGGCCCAGAGCAGCATAGCTATAGGCATGATCTGGCCCTTATCACCAAACACACTGCTCCTGAGCTGGATGGGGATCAAGCAATTTTATCTTTGGTGCACAAACAAACAGGATGTAGCAACCCCATGTACTAATGTGGTACATAAAAGTTAAACACGTGTCTTAAACTCTACCCGCCAAGACATATAAAGGTGAAGGGAGATGGCTTCAATATTTGTAGAAATATATACAGAGAAAGCAGTGGATCAGAGGCTGTGGTGTATGCTTTCATTCCAACTGCATACATCTCTGTGGGAAAAACACTGAATTTATAAAACTATAATCTGAATCAAAGACACTCTGTCCATCACAAGGCAATGGAAATGTATGTTGACATGGCTGGTATGACAGTAGACATAGAGTATAAACTTGCTTAATTATTCCTAATTTTATGGACATCCAGCTCTAACATAGCTACTTCTTCTTATCTGCACCTTTTCCAATATAATTTGTGATATAGATTTAATAACTGATTAATAATTAATTAATAAATAAAAGATGAAGAATTCTCCTTTGTTTCTCTCTTCTATAATATATATATTATTATATTTTTACTGTTTGAAATTTTTTTGTTGTTGTTGTGCAGTATATTTTTTAAGAATTTCTGTGTGTGCCTATATTACAGACAGTGAGAGAAATGACCAACAGAGAGATATAACAGTCCCCGGTCACACTCAAATCAGAGGCACTGGCATCTTATCACCTAAGCTATGAGGGGGCCGTTTGCAGTTTATTTAATGGGCTGAACTGCATATGTTTTATGCAATAAGTAAGAGTATACGTAATAAATAAGATTAGTAGGAGAGAATTTAAAACATACACATGCACACTAATGGATTATAACATCATATGTTGTCTTCGTTATCATTAGAGAAAAATATGAGTCACTTAGAAACACTCAGATATGCCTACAGGCTAAGTGCTCTTATTTAATTACCTCCCACCTGTGAAACTCGAATGATAATAACTCCATCTCCTTGCTCTCACATACAAACACATGACTAAGAAACTCTGCTTTCTAATCTGAAGTCATGCACGTGATGACCCACTGACCACATGATGTGACATCCTCTCCCAGTGACAGGAAACCCCAGCCTGGAGATAAACTGACTCGATGTGTGGGGGATTGTGTTTATTGAAGGCTTATTAGCACCAAGGTCAGATCCAAGAGAAAACAACCTTAGGAGAATGAGCTAAACTCGTGCAGCTGTTTCATTACATGACAATAGGTACCCTGAACAGCAATTAATTAACAATCCACAGCTGGTAAAGTTCTTTGTTTTCCCCCTGGCCCTGACTACGTGCCTCTATACCACTTCAAACAGTTGTCTGCCAGTGGCCAATCTATATATGTGTGTGTGATGTGGATTGATAAACGTGTGTGTGTGTTTAAATTAATGTTAACACTTACATTTTAATCCATGTTTGTAATAAATACAGGCAGAACATGATTTCAACATCTTAGCACACACGTTTAAAATGGCTCCTGTAAATGAAAAGAAAACTGGTCATGGGGTCATGTGACTGCAGCTTGGGGCAACAGTCAGGAGCAGTGGGGCGGCAAATTAGGTATTGAATATTAGGTACTGTGAAAAGGTTGTATTCAAGGAGACACAACAGCAATGGCTCCTCTGTTGTCATCGGCCACAAGACGACCAGGGTACTCAAAGACACAAAGTAATCTGAATAATGCGACCCCAATGAAATCATTCAGCCCCCACAGAGGCCCCTGCCATCTGTGACATTACGGGTTATGTGTGGGTGGGTAGAGTGTTTGGCCTCCAGCTGAGCTAGCTGTGCATCCTGTGCAGCTTCATTTCCTCTAAGTCTCACTAATGTGATTGCTACAGTAAACTGGCTTGGATTATTTTGAAAAAAATTTACAAGAAGTTAGTAACTTTCAAGGTTTTAAGTACTAGAGAGACTGTTAATTTGATCATTTCAGATTTAGGCTCATGCAACTTTTATGCAAAGTTGTATTTCTTTCACACCAAGGCAGATTATCTCTTTCTGAGAAATTGCATGTTTGAGCGTGTGCTCCAACTTTGTATTTCTACTTTTCATGCTGAGTGACTCTTTTATTCAAATCCCATTGAGCTATTTTAAGTATGAGCCAAGTTGCATAAGATATCGAGGACATCATTTAAAGTTCACAAGATAAGCATCTTGAATTTATGATGTACACACTTGGAGAAACAGGAAGAGAATATTGGCCCCACTACCGCTGAGAATGTGCTCACAGCTGACCTCTGATCTGTCTGGACTCGATTTCAGCTGAAAATGTGTACTGGAACATTTAGAGAACAGGGGGCATAGTATTTTATTTGATCCATCAGACAGGGCATTACTGTAGTCAGAGAGCTGAGCTGAGATGGTGGAGTTGTTTCAATTAGAGATAATGTGCAGCTTTGTTCCTGAACTCTTGCTACTCTATGGTAATTTACCCCTGCTGAAATGGACTTGGGGCTTCCACAGACATAATGGTCTCATTTTGGCCAAATTTTAATAGGATTACAGGGGGGATACTGATGGCTGCATTGCATTGTGTTATTTACCACTGAAGGATGAGGTACTGTGTGGAACTTGGCCTGAGCTGAACCTAAAAGTTTATTCAGTTTTATAAGCGGAAAAATTCATTATAGTGATAGAATTGCAGCAACAGTCATTTCTGCTATTGCTTATTAAATGAACTCATTACTGATAAAACTTGCTCAGAGTAAATAAATATATCGAGCTGAGAGGTGCCACTGACTCCACAGCATTGACCTATTCACATTGTAGTCTTTATAGTCTTTCTGTGCATTTTCCTTGGTTATATATTGCTGTTTTGAACCACGCTTATAATGTCAGTGTACAGTCCTGCAGCGGAGCAGATCTCAGCTGGCATGCACAGTCAGATAATTGCCAAGTGTGTGGCAGAGACAGATTTCTGCAAGGTAACCCACTGTAGTTGCAAAACACTCCCTCTTTTGTCATTTCATGGTAGAGAGCCAAGAGACTGACAAAAGCTCTGGCAAATCTAAAACACAGCACGCAGTGCAAAACATGTGCCAAAGCCAGATTCTTAAAGTCTTGACCAAGAGTCCTCTAGTCTCCTGCGACAACACGTCAATGGGAAGGTGCCAAGCATCTGTCAGGATGCTGTAATGTGACTTAACAGTATTTAAGCCATTATATTCCAGCTAACAAGGCACTGACGTCAATGATCAGCAAAATCCTGCCATCCTTCTCTCTTTTTAGTGTGTATATGTCCGGGTAATTGTGGAACATATAGCCTATTACTATAAGAAGTAGCCTATGGTTAATGGTGGCTTAACTGTTAAAACAGCGTCAGCAAATCTTTTTTTAAAGGCATCTTAGTGCCAAAAGGTGCCAAACTGATATTTTCACTTTCAAAAACAAACTTCTCCCTAAGATGAACGCATGACATTTGTATGTTTAGGCCAAAACTGTGGCGATAAACGTTTTAGTGATCCCAGTGCCAACAAACAACTGAGTGAATAACATTTACACATTCACTCAGCAACACAGTCAGCAGAACTGCTTATGCAACCATCCAGGAGAGGACATTTACAGAGGTATCAGACCCCTGTGTTTAGCCTCAGGGCTGCACAAATGCTCTGAATGCACACATACACAATACAAGCAACCACAAGAAAAGACTGGGACTATCAATCAGACATGTCAACATGGCAATTATACCTTCATGTCAACAAAATGCAAGTGCATCAGGAAATTCTGCTGGTGACACTGCTGATCTGAAGGGCAGCGACCGAGATAGGGATGTCAAAAAGCCTCACGCATCATCTCACTAAAGATAATTAGAGCCTCTGCGTCATATATCTCATTGTGCACTGCTGACCCAAAAGGGCGGTCCAGAGAGGCTCATTTACAAACCTGCTTGTGTAGATAAAGCAATGCTCATTCTCACCTGCAGCTGAATATGACTCAGCTATTATCAGGAGGGATCCTTGAAAAGAAGGTGGGAGGCGCCAGGGTTTGAATGCTGAGCGAGGAGCTGCAGGGATCATATACAGCCAGTTGCCATACATCTTCCCTCTCCCCCCCTCAGCACAACCCCTTTCCCTGTCCCCTGATAGGCCGATTAATCATTCTGTCACAGAGATAGTGACCCAATCTACATGTAAGGCTGTATGGAGGAAATGTGAAAGAGGAGAGTGCTTCTGCAGCACTGCAGATAGGCCACATCTACTGACATTCTTGTTTAAAAAAAGGAAAATATGTAGCGAGCGAGACTGCTCTCTACACAATCTCTTTTCAAGTAAGGGAATCATCTCTTATGATTGATATGGAATTGAAAGGAACAGTGTGACATTTTGGGAAATATGCTTTTTTCCTTTCTAGTGGAGAGATAGATGAGAAGATCGATACCACTCTCATGTCTGTCCATTAAATATTAAGCTACAACCAGCAGCCATTTAGCTTAGCTTAGTAAAAAGATGAAAAACAGGAGGAAACAGTTAGCCTGGCTTTGGCCCAAGGTAAAAAACTAAATATCTGTCTCCCAGCACCTCTAAAGCTCACTAGTTAACATGTTAAATCTTGTTTGTTTGATTCTGAACACAAACCAAAAAAATGCCGTTGTGGTATTTCTTGGCTCTGAGCAGCTGCCAGGCAACCAGCAGAGACTCCAGGAGGTTGCTGGTCCCAGTCGGGAAATAGTCTGCCACATTACCTCTGTAAAATTGTTATGTAGAGGTGCTGGTACGTGGATTTTGTTACCTTTTGACAGAGCGTCTATGTGCTAAGCTAAGCTAAGCTAACATGCTGCTGATTGTACAGACATGAGAGTGGTATCTATCTTCACATCTAACTCGAGTGTACTCCTCAAAATGTCAAGCTATTCAACTGGTTGAGGCAGATGAGCGCCCACCTAGAGCCTGGTTCTGCTCGAGGTTTCTACCTGTTAAAAGGGAGTTGTTCCTTGCCATTGTCGCCTAGTGCTGGTTGGTCTTGACCTGCTCCACACAAAAAAGTTTGTTATGATATGGCGCTATATAAATTGAACTGAATTAAATTGAATTTTTTTCAAACTAACCGTGTAACTTTCTCTACAGAAAATCTCAGCATAAATTCATAGGTTTCAGTGTAACATTGTAGGCGTTACGCAAAACATCTCCAGTATGATGAAACACACTGAAAATGATTTCCCTCATTCTCTACAGCAAAGTGTTCCCCTTCTCTGTGTTATGCTCACTCTGACCGTCTCCTCCAAGAGGAAAAAAATGTTGCTAGAGGTCTCACAACAAAAACTGACATGTTTTTCTCCCTCCAAAGATTAAAGAGTGGTGAAAATGCTGTGTCAGCGCTGCAGGATGCTGTGACTGGTGACAGCGCCTGACCATTTAACACTAAAGCTCTCTGGCACAGTCTGCCAGCAACACACCATCAAATGGGTTGGGGCCAGGACTGGGAAAGCTCAGCTCTCACCTGGAGTGAGAAGCTGACAGCGGATGAGCAATCGCAATGATAGTTGTGTTAATGTGTCAGAGGGACAATCACTGACTCATTCTCAGAGTACAATATGGGTGGCTTTGTCATTTTAAACACACTTCTGCTTGTGGAATACATTTAAACATAAGCAGAGAAGAAATGTTTCAACCTAATGAAGTAGCAGGAAGTAGGAAAACAAGGGTGATATGGGTGCAAGAGGGCACACCCACTCAAGCAATACACTCTAGGAGGCTTCACAGAGGCAGAATAAGCCTCTTTTATTTTTCCTCTTCCTTGAGCATTTCCAGGATTGGGGCACCAACTGCCTTCTTGGAGGCAGCCAGTAGAAAAAAGGAATAAGATTGGTGAACTTCAAAGCATCCTCTCATTTTTTTCTGGTTATGTTTGAGAGACTCAGAGAGTATTTCTCAGCGTGAGAGCCAATGGGAGCGGCAGCCCGAGGTACGGACTTAATGAGCCTGCCTGAATGTTTTACAGCCTGTCAAAAAAGAACCTCCGGAGCATGATCAGCATCAAATAGTCTCCTGCACTCTGGATACTGGAGGAGTAAACATATATGCAGGTATAGTAAAGCAGTACTCAGCTGTATGTACATATAATATGATCCCTTGCATCCTCCACACTGTGTTTGTTTACTATACTCCTGAAACCTGAGCGATCATGTGACCAATCCAAATACAAGCCATTGACTGTCTTTGATAATTACAACACCAGAGACTGTGGGGAAAGAAGAAACCTAGTTTGTATTTCAAGATGTTACTTCAGCACTCAAAGCACTGTGAAGACAGACGAATACATAATTGTCTTTGTGCATAATGTAATAAAATTGTGTTGTATTTGGATTTAAATTTGCAGAGGTTCACACCGGGTTAAAAACTTGCAGCTATGTTATAATGCATTTGAATTAAATTGGATATTATGAAAACAATTTTGTGCTAATGATGAGCCTGATGCAGACCTTCAAGTGTCAGCATTAGATAGAGGTACAAGCAGCCCAAGATAGGTTTTGTCCTTGGTACAGTCACCTCGGTGCTGCCTGTGCTATGTGTCCCATGAGAGACAGCAGAAGAAAAAGAGCATCCTGCAGCACTTTATAAAATCCCCACCCTCTACTCTCTATACTCATCAGCACAACTGTCAGCCTCCTTTTATGTCTGGCTACTCACTCCGAAAAGATAAAGAGCACTGTGGCTTGTGTCTGTTTTGTTACATTGCAGATACAATACAGTAAACCTGAGGTATTTTAGGCTGCACTTTGTTTCTCTGCTTTCAGGGAGGTTGCGAGAGATGCCAGCATGTCTACAGGGGTGAGAAGAGCATCTGTAAGCAGGGCAGCTTCTTGGACACTCTCCAGGAAAGAGGAACTACAACAACTTCTACTACCAGGCAAACTAAACGAGGCATGATCAATGAGAATAATCTAGATCCAGAGCTACACACCCCTCCTTCTGAAAACAGATGTGGAATCATATCAGACTGCACACAAATTGCGTGAAGACAAGGTCCATAGCTGGATCATGGGACAGATCAGAACTCATTATTCCCTTCACAAAGGCGTATGAATAAGCTCTGAGTAAAGTTTGGGACCACATGCATTAGAAAGTAACATGCACACAGTACCTGCATTATGTTAAAACCAACAAAAAAAGAGATCAGATACAGCCTGTACAGCCACAACCCATGCCTATAACTCCAGCACTCAAAGCACTGTGAAGACAGTGTTTAAGAAAGTGTTTAAGCAATGCTGCGAAGAGAGTTGAAATAAACCCTTACCAGCACTACTGTAATTCCGTAATCCTGTTCTCCACAACAGGCTAACCCATTCACCAAAGAGGCACTTAGGGTTAATGTTACAATGTCTTAATAACGTCCCTTGACCGCTCTCCCATCAGCACCAGAAACTGCAGTCCTCTTCGCACTGTTTCCACTGCAGCACTACTTGTTCTCCCACACACACACACACGTGTGCTCACTCATTCTCTCAGTGACTACCCCCACCTCTGTTTCTCTCAATCCCCTCCTCCTCTTCTGCTCTGCACTCTTTCTATCTCTGTCACTGAAAGGATCCCCCTCCCCTCCCCTTCCCCTTTCCCCTCTCCCTTCCCCTTTCCCCTCTCCCTTCCCCTCGCTTTCTCTCCATCTTCCATCTCTCCCTCCACACCAGCCCTTCACTACTCAGCCGACTGATTTGTGATGCTGCTCACAATGTGCTGTATGCAGCAATATGTGCTCCGGTCCAACGCATAAGGACAATCCAAAAACATCCATATGCTCTACTGTCTGACCGGCACCCACACCCTTGTTTAAACAGCACTGCTGATTGGGGACTCCACTGGGCTCAGATATGTTCCTGAGCTTACAACGCTGCATTAAAAACTGCATTAAAAAAAGAGTGGATGTAAATAAGTAATCAGGGAATACAATGAGATACTGTAGATGAGACCTCTAGATAATAAGACAAAGACTAGAAGAAGCCTGTCATTTGCTGTGATCTTACCGTAGCAATAGTCTGCTGCAGAGTCTCTTTCACTCTTACCATCTCTATCCATTTATCTGAATTATGTCTCTGGACTTGCACCACTCCCACTGTCATCAAGGAACATTTTAATCCTATGACTAGCAGGGTATGCTGCAAATAAGCGTATAAATATGTGAGAGATTTTGGTATGATTTAAAAACCTTTTTCGGGCCAACAGATTTACTCTTTCTTAAATTTTAGCTTATATAAGCATTGGCAGAAGCTTAGGAAATAGAGTCTTGCGTATGGTCCTGTGATAAAAATCACATAAAAAGGCTTAGAAGATAGAAAATTCATTCATCAAGGGCTCAGTCGTCAGCAATGCCACCCAGACCCCTTAGCTCACAATGCTTTTTCCCCCTTACTGTGAGCACATTACTGTGTAAATCTGCTTGTTTAATGACAAGATGTGACGCACTCTTCCGCTTAACACCAACACTAAACCAGACAATTTGGAGCCCTTCAGGTATTACTGTGTCACTGAGAATTATCAGTGTCCCCTAAGTGAATCACCCTTCTTATTGGCCGGCAATGAGCACTTAATCAAGAAATCAATAAAGTCTCAATCAGTGAAAACGAAAGGGAGAGAAAGATGGCTCTTTATCATTTCAAAACATACAACTGGAGAGAGAGAAATGTAATTTGTTCCCTGTCTGTGGCAATTTCTCAGCGTTGGGTTCAGGCAGGCAGTAATGTATGGTTGCTGGTTTTGAATTAGAAGTGATCTGGTAATTATAGGTGAGGTAAAGCTACCCCAATAATACTCAAATAAAGAAAGATGACACACACACATCTGTGTACATCTTGACATACCCTTTAAATCTTCACCTTTGGGTTAAGGTTGCTAAAGTGTACAAACTTTAAGGGATGAGGCTGGCCATAAAAACATAAAAATCCAACAATGTATGTTGCAATATTTTAACTATTTCCCTACCCTGTCTGTGGCACCAGACTAATATTTTCCTACTGAAGACGTAAATCACAAATATCACAAATATATAAACTGGTCACAAATATATAGTTTCATCTTTGAAAAGGCTAACTAATTTCCTAAAAAGCTGGGCATTGTAGTGCATTGTCATTCAAACAGGAGTAAAGGGTGCATTTGTTGCTGTGGATTGATACACATTTGGTTTGTAGCAAGTATTGGACTGCACCTGGATAGTGTAGGACTCAAAATAACAGTGCCTAGGTTCATCATAATGAAGGAATGCAACGGTGAGGCTCATTGATGTGTGTGTAATAGCTTTTGGATGGAAATGAATGAAACAGAGACACAGGGGAATAAGCTAAATCAGGTTTTGGCTAAACAGACAATACTTGTTAACAGGATCAATTCATTGATCTTTATATGGGATTTGTTGACATTAAGAAAAAATACAGAATATCTCCTTTAGG
Source organism: Nannoperca obscura (assembly GCA_036024295.1). NCBI lineage: Eukaryota > Metazoa > Chordata > Actinopteri > Centrarchiformes > Percichthyidae > Nannoperca > Nannoperca obscura. The sequence goes on from JAVQJL010079316.1 coordinate 46,124, forward strand.
ATCCCCAAACGAACCTGGAAGGTGGCTGCATCAGCTCTCCCTGCATATCTCTGCCTCAGTATCATGTAGGGTGAAAGTAAAATGTCAGCCTTCCACTGTGATTTGGATTAAATAAAGTCCAATAGTTAATATTCCCTCCTCGTCAACAATGTGGTATGGCATTTAGGCCTTGCTGTTAAATCTATGAAAGCTAGTCAAGCCTGTATTCCTCTGTGCACTTTTTTTTACATTGTAAGAGCTATCTCACAGCCCAGTGCATTGAAACCCAGGCAGATCTGATTCAGTGTCTGAATGGGAACAGGATATTGATCCACCCAAGATTCATAGCATGATGGGTAAACACATGGTGAGCAACACTGACACCTGTCCCATGTGACATAAAACACAGAAGTATTCTGGTGTATAGGAACAGATGACAAGTATGAATGCACTCATTATAGTTTTATACTGCTGACTCTAGCTGCTACAGCACTCCAAATACACCAATAATCTAGTCATCATGAAAATAATTTCATTGAGTAAAAGAAAAAACTATATCAGACCATACCTTGAACTAAACAGGCCAAGTCTCCAGAGAGATTCAGTGCAACTTAGAATGCATATTTAATGAGGCGTGCTTGTTGTGGAGACTAATTGCTGACTATGACTATGGGAAGCCATTAAAATGCATTTCTCTGCCCAGCCTTTTCTACAAAATTACATGTAACGCCATGTGTTTTTTCTGTGCAATGATTTAAGTCACATGGCTGTGTGTTAACTAGGTGTTTCAGAGACCGTAAAGATATTTAACAGAATCTTATCAAGAAATAAGGAAATCAGGAAAGCAGGGAGGGTGACAAAGAAAAAAAGACAGTTATGCTTCTTCTCTATGCAGGTGACACGAGAACAAAACAAAACTGCATTTGCATAAAAAAGATACAGAACATGTTCACAAACATACAACAGCATCTAGTGTCTCCTTTTATCAAGTGAAGTCTCAAGATTTATGTCTGTGGTGGCCCTAAACATGAAGCAGCGAAGCATTGTTCTTGCTCCCCCAATCTCCACATCTTCTTAGTGAATGCCGCCTTCATTTTATGTGTGTACAATGCTGTGGCTGGCAGTCATGGATTAGATCTGGTTGTGGGATGTGGTGCTGCAGATGTGAGGAGGTTCAACAATTCTTTGTGTTGGCCCATTTTAGATCTGGCAGAGTGAGAGGGAAGCCTCTCTGCTAGAGCCATGTTTCCATAATGTGTCTCCACACTGCTGTGACCAATTTATGACTAAATGGCACTATTTGAGATGACATCTTTTTCAATCACAACTATAGTTTCATAGATTGTACAAATCAATACTCACAAGCATTCATATTCAACATTATAATATCACCACATGCATGCATACAGTTGTTTCTTTTGATAAACAAGGTTTTCTAAAATATGACAATTTGAGGATTTTTCCTGTATTACATTGTCAGAAACTGAATTTCATTCTTTGAGTTTGGGACTTTTGGTCAGATTAATCGTTGACCAAACGATTAATTGACAAAATATCTGGCAGATTAACTAGTTTTTAGTTTCCCCCAAAGTGGGAAAAAAATCAGTTAATGCAGGTTTAAAAAGTTCTAACATAAAAATCTTATTCATTAAGTAAAATTTCATCCTAATACGACTCTTTTTTAGTCTTAATCACTCGTGGTGCCTTGCCCCAAAATCAGAGATAAGGAAGAATTTATCTTAAAAAACACAGACTATCACTATGCATTTATTAAAAGCTACAGCCTCTAACAGCACTGCATATTCAAACAGCCAATTGTGCACCACCAGTCCCCAGGGTATAAAATCTCTTTCAGTGGATGTTGAGCTGATCAATGTTAATAACGATAAGGCTGACAAAGGGCAGTGAGGGCTGAATATTGGCAGATGGCTGTAGTAACAGAGCCGGCATAAAAGCAGCGGCCAGTAACCGTCCTTCCAGGCATGGCTGTTGTCTGCTGGGCTTTATTAGCTTTCTGAGGCACCGCAGCTTCCATCACTCATGGGAATGACTGATTAATCAGCTGAGTGCTGGAGTGTGCAGGGTAGGAAAGAGCCAATCCTACAGTAAATCATGCTTGTTCACAGTGGGCTGCACCTTCATCCTCGCCACGCCTTTCTTGCTCACTACACACTGCAGTGTGCTCCCCTCCTCCCTGGCACACGCAAAGCTTTTCTAAGAACAGATGGAAGAGTGGGGAAAACCCAACACACAACGCATGCTGACATCTAGTGGAGTCCGAAACATGTGATTGAGCAAGGCTCACATCTATACTGTAGTTCTGTACTGATTTCATTTTTGGATTCCATGTTTGGACCAAATATATTCTTTTGAAATAATATGGTGTGAAGTATAAATATTTTATTTCAACTAAGCCATTAATGATAATCAAGTTAATTTTCCTTTCAGGTCAATTAGTGCATCACCCCACAGCTCATCAGAGTGTTATATTACTGGACAGTTTCGGAAAGCACCCAAAAGTTCCACCCAACAGTCTGCCATCTGGGCCATGCCTTCAGTGGACCGTAAAGGAACAGGGGCAAGCTGGATTTCTCAAATGACGAGGAATGGATGATACTTCTGAGAGGGGAGCTGCAGAGGATGGAGGCATCTAACAATGTGCAGTGATCTGTCTCCTCTTAAAGAGGACGGCCACAGCAATGACACTGGACTGCTGTGATGGAGTGGAGAATCTCCTCCTCCTCCTCCTTCTCCCTCTATCACACAACCCTTTAAGTTTACAGTATTGGCTCAGAGCCTCGACTCGTGCACAGTGAGTATCTTTACTGGTAGGATACTTACAGCCAAATCTTGAATCTCGAAAAATGTCTGGAGGTAATCACAGTGAGAATTTTGTCAGTCAGAAACCCTGAAAGAGAAAGACAGTGTGAACTCGGAGAAGCATAGTTCACTCTTTGAGTCAAAGAGACATCTGTATTGTGTTTCTTGGATCTTGGATCTTGAATCTTACAGATTGTATTGAAATCCCTTAGAGACATTTGGCAGATTTTAAGATGATTTAAAACTTTTGCTGTTTGTACTGTGTTTGACTGGCAGTTAAACTGGTGTGTGTTTCCTTTCAAGATAATCCATGGCATTAAATTGCACTCCACGAATACCTAGTGTGATTAGCCATCCTGAATTAAAAAGATAAAATGAGGATAAAAATCAAATGAAACTTTCAATGAGCACAATACAGAAGCTTGTTGCAGCAAAAATCAGTTTGAGCCAAGAGAAGAATATTGATAGCTGTCTCCCGCTTACATAAACAAGCTGATGTATGCCCGAAGCCAACTGTTTTGATCCACAAAGCTGCAGGACGAATGAATTATCCCTGACAGCTATCCGTTGCACACTATGCCTCACCAGTTATTTGATTAATTCAGTGTAATTACTATAGAACCACTGTAATGACTGTCTCTTTGAATCAGTGTGCTATATCTTAAACAGCCTTCTACACCACCACACAAAGTTCAAACTTGAGTTAAAAGAGCTTTGAGTAAACAAAAGAGATCCCTAAAATATAATAGATTTGGTCTCAAATTTTGAACCATTCTATTACCAAGATATTGCCACAGGGGTGTTTCCTTGGTTAACATACATGTGGTCATACATACACACAACACTTTATTAAAATACTGAGGTGTTTGACTGACACATACAACAGGCAGGTGTTGACAATAACACCACGCTACTGCCTGTGTTAGACTTAGAGTAATATAATCTAATCAAAGCAACACCATTTCCCAAGTTTTATGTTTAAATGGTAAATAAAGATTTTCTTGTGTCGTCTCATGGCAAGATATTAGATTCAATATTCAATTGAGTAATTCAGAGCATGATTGATTTGACTTGTTTAGAAGAGAACCAAGTCAGACAACCCTAGCTCTTCTATTATCTACTGTAAAAATACTCAAATGTCAAAGGAGTAATTCAACATTTTGGGAAATTTGCTCTCTTGCCAAGAGTTAGATAAAAGATACCCTTTCATGTTTGCACGTTACATACCAAGCTACACTTCGCTTAAAGCTTAGCTTAAATATGCATACAGACTAAATACAGGGGGAAACAGTTAGCCCGGCTCTGTCCAAAGGTAATCAAACCTGCATTTACCAGCACCTCTAAAGCCCATTAATCAACATGTTGTATCTTGATTGTTTAAACTATACAAAAAATAAAGTATAATAAAGAAAAGTTGTGTTATGCGCTGTACAATTTTGGCCGGGTGCAAGGACTTCCTGACGTCTTGTTGTTACCGTGAGGTCGCCACAGAAAGAGGAGATATAACAGGTTAATTAATGAGCCTTAGAGGTGATAGTAGGGGGATTTTTTTTTTTTACCTCTGGACAGAGTTAGGCTAGCTGTTTCCTCCTGCTCCAAGTGTTTTTACTAAATTAAGCTAACCCTCTAATGGTGGTAGCTTCATAATAACAGTACAGATTTCCAGAAGTATTCCTTTAAGGTACAGCTTTCAGATCTAAGTCACTTTCTGGCCAGGGATTATGTACTGTGCCCTTAAATATAACGTGCTGAGAGAATTAAAGAACTTTTATGATCAGTCAAATTCTGTCCATGTTCTTCTGCAGACCTTTGAGGATGTTCTATTTGAGGCGCAATTTCCTTCTCCTATTTTGGCAAAACAATCAATTTCATGACTCACTGGACTTAATTGCTTTACTGTAATTGTATCATGAAACACATCCACAGGGAGAGATAACCAACTTCAATTTGTGGACTTCAGTGAAGGAAAACAGTTCATACCATTTAAATCTGCCATCAGCAGGACAGCTTTTCTTCTGTGAATTGTATGTATTAGATATGGATTTTACTTTTCTAAACATACTCAGAACAATGCATTTTCCCATTGAAATTGCTATTTAAGTAAATAACACCCTTGAGATCAATCGATCATTTGGACCTGCTAATGCCATAAGATCTATGATGGAAACAAACACCATTTACAATTCTGAAAGAAATTGTTTTCTATACCTAGTGCTGGTGACCTTTTAAATCTAGCACACCTAACTCAAAGCATTTCCAGACAATACGACGACTGATGACGAATATGAGTGCACTGAAGAATAATTTCATGGTACATGGTGGAGAATAGACGGGGGACTCTTTATGTTCTTGCACAGTGAAATACCTGCAGTCCTCAAATAAACTAGGAAACTGTCAAAGTGAGTTGTTTGCAGTCAGCTGAGGGGGCAAAGTGACAGGGAGGAGAAAAGCAGTGCATCGACACTGCTTCACACTGCAGCACTCCATGAATGCAAGGGACATTTTCATTGTTTCAGATAGAAAGGTCAAACGACAGGACTGAATCCAAAATCCAAAAACAAAAACACTCACACCTGCTTTGAATCACAAGTCGTAAAGTAAAGGTTCTTGCCTCTTATATGTTTTTTTAATAACACAATCTCACAGCAGAAATACATTTTATCCTGTGAGGACAAATGTAAGGTCAAATCTCACTCAAAAAAGAAACAAACAAATTCCTGAAAGATCATAAATTGTCTAGCTGACAGGGGCGACAGGTTCTGATGTGGAGATTCCCAGATACAATCACGTTAAAGGGAATTGCCTCTTGGTGAACATAATTGGATCTTTCCCACACCTATTTATGTCCCCAAGGGACCAAACTATTCAGAGGAAAAACGAAAAGGAATTTAATGAAGACTGCCCTTTGTTTTCGTTTTTTTAATCTGTCCACACAGGGAACCATGCTGGCAGTGGAGTCATATGAAAAAGAACATTGATATCCCAATTCATTAGATGTCAGGATTCCTACAGTACAGTCTAATCACACTACATCAGCACATACAGTCACCAATTTTAAAGGCCCATCTAGGGATGGGCATAGCAAATTAGCTGAGGCTATAAATGCTGTGGTGTGTGGCATTGGTTTATACTACATACAAATGGTAAATTGACTTCAGTTATGTAGCACTTTTCAATTTTAACAGTTCCCAAAGCACTTTTACAGATTGGTCTCATTCACCACTCACATACCATTTGGAGTTTTTGATAATGAAACACTATTTTCTGCCAAAGTTAAAAGTTCTGTCAATTTTGGTTATTTGATATGAGAGATTTGTGTATTTCATCCTGTCTACGTGCTCTATTTAATGGTTTGAAGTGGGTGGGGCTCAGTTTGAAGGAGGTGAAGTCAAGTACTTTCGTGCATCAATCAGGTTTCAGGAACATTAGAATCACGATCAGTTGGTGTGTTGTTCGGTCACTGTCAATCAGATCTGATGAATAATGATTGTTGCTCACCTTTTTTTTCTGCCTTAATATCTTGTGAGACCACTCATAGTCATCTCCAAAATATCATCACACCATTGTTGCCCAAAAAAATCTTTTGTCTGTGCTAACCGTTGTTTTTATTGACTCTGTCCACTACTGTGAGCTTTGTCTCAATGATTAAACAAGTCCACGGTAAGAGACTTGAAAGAAGGCCTTCTTCTAATATTCCACACTGCCAAAATCACACTGGAGAAAGAACACTCTGATTTATGTTGCCTCTTATTCCCCAATTGATCTTGGTTTGATGAAGAGGACCATATTGTCCAAACAACTGCAAAAGTCACTCAGCACCAATCTACAGAGACTTCCCATTCTTTAACAAGATTGCTGTGCAGCCTCTAAGACAGCACTTGAATTGCTGAGACCCCAAGGATCCCATGTTTTCTTTCTCTCTCTCACAGTCTCTCGTTCTCTCTCTCTGTGTCTGTCTCCAAGACACGTGGCTCCCCATGACTGTTGCAGGGGAGGGGGGATTCATGTGGGCCAAAGGGAGACTGCAGGAGACTTTTGGGGTCTCTCAGCTGCCCTGCGCTCTCTGGAGCGTAGCGTATGAACACTGGAAGATGTGCATGTGGGAGCAAGGAGCTTTCCATGCAGGAGGGATCTGGCCCAAATTTAATCTCTCTATTGTGAAGATGGAGGGTTAGAGGAAAAAAAGGGCTGTGCCTGCTGAAATCCCACTGGCAGTGCTGCAATGCAGGGGTTTAACATAGAGCCGGAAGGCAGGCAAACACATTAAAGAACTGGCCCACTGATGACACACAATATGCACATTTTCGCACAAACACAAGTACACACAGATGGACGAATGCAGGCATGCACACCCACAAAAGCCCATTTGATCTGAGATGCCTGCATGAAGAGTGTGTGACAGGCAGGAAAGAGTGATTTCGACATCATAAAATGGCTGTGACGCCTACATAGAGGTTTTATAAAGCAGCTCCTCTTTAAGCAAGGTCACATGTAAGATCTTAGTGCCGAGGTAGGTCAGGGATTTGCAGCACTGTGAAGCAACCCAATTTAGATACCAAATGAAAAGAGTAAAAAGATAAATAAGGGAGAAAAAAAGTGAAATATTTAACCTCCCATAAAAACATCTAAGTCATAAATAGAAACAAAATTGGTTATTTTGCATATTTTTTAAGCCCCTGAAAACGTTATGTATCAAGTATCAGGTATATCTCTATAGGTTAAAAACAAAAGACATTTAGTTAGTATTTATTAAGAGTTTACTCAAAAACTCAAAAGTCTGCTTCATTGGGACGGTGTGGGTGTGGTTTGATCAGATTTGATTGACAGTGGCTAACATCACGTTTTGATTAAAATGTTGCTAAAGTCTGATTGGTGCACAGGGGTTTGTGACATCATATTTTGCCAAATGAGTCCCACCCACTTCAAACCAGTGAGAAGGGCGAAAGAAATGCTGAAATGTCTCAGAAAATATTGTTTTCACGTAAAATCCCATAGAATTTTGTTTTGGGGGGCCTTTCCCAAAAAGCCTTTCTTGTGTTGAAAGTTTTCAATCAGTGAACACATTGCACCATTTGTTTAAATATACATTGAGGTGGAGGCTGCCGTGTTCTTTACTGTTAGTCCATAGAGTTTCCCAGAAGGTGAGAGGTGAAGAGCGTGATGATGGGTGGTTGCTTACATGACAGATTGCTGACAGTGGGAGTCTTTTACAGTCAGCAGAAACAAGCAATTGATGACACTGGCTTCTCTGTGCTCTGATACAGCCAGTACAGAGACAAAAGAGAGAAATGGTGTTGTCCATCAAAAATGTCCTATCAGTAAATATTTCATTTGAATTTGAATCAAACTGAAAGTCAGCATTTAGTGTATGAGGCTTTAAGGGCTACTGTACAATAAATCATATTCTGTGAATGAAGAATAGTATTTCTGTTAATGTGCAGGATTGAAATGAAGTGCATGTTATTATCTGTTATTCCTATGGTATTTATATGTGCTAACAGTGTGATGTGGCACAGTGGTTTGCACCCCTCTCTCTTTATGTGGTGGCAGTATTAGATGCCACAAGGTAACATTCAAGGTTCAAGGTTACTTAATTTATCATTATACAACCCAGGGTTTTACAAGAAAATGCAAGCTGTAGTCCCTTTATGATACACACAAAAAATGTATTAATTCAATGGGAGTCTTGTATTTACATTTTTATCTACAGCAAATTCGCAAAAAAATCATCAAATCAGTCAAGGTTTATATTTGAAATATAAAAGTGAAAACTTTCATATTAAAAAATAATGCAGGAGGGTCAGCTATTTGCCAACGACTGTCCAATGGGGACTGAGGAATGTTGATCTTTCACTGCTGAAATGTTGTTTGACCACTAGTCTATACTTTACTGTACTAACACCTTTAAGCAGAGTTCTGATTCGGGACTTTCCTGCATTAAGCCTATAGCAGAGCTCTTATTCAATTTACAAGCAGAGGTTAAAAACAACTGTGTTGGGCTACAGCTCTATCTCAGCAAAATTTAAAATGGCTGCATCAAATCAATTTCAACGTCGTCCCTGGCAGCATTTAAAAAGTAACTGCTCCATCAGCCGCATGACACAACGTAAACACCAACAAGAAAGATTGAGCTTTTGCGCCGTTTTCTTTTTCAGCCTTCACAGCTTTTAGAAAAACAATGATCTTACTTCACTTATTTGAAGCGAGTGCTGTTTTTCAAAACGCCATGTCCATAAATTCTGGTGGAGGGCGCCTACTGTCCTCCGGCTACCTGCTTCACAAGAACTGTGTTTATGAGCAGAAATAAGGCAATTCATCATCCAGTCCCAGAGATGGGACAACAGCAGGAACAAAACGGCACACCATTCCAGATTAATTGCATCCCTCCTTGGCTGCGCAGTAAATGAAACACAACACTGCAAACCACGCTAGACAGAGAGAGAGATTAAATATTATTAAAGAAATGTATCAATTTGCTCTCTGCTTTTGAGCGTTAAGATTGAATACATCTAAAAGTTGTTGATAGATCAAATTATACAATGCCTTGTTTCAGTTAACAGCTCATTATCTCAATGAAAGTAATTGTTTGACAATTATGGAACAGGACAATCTGTGCAAAGACAAATGGGAAGGGGGGGAGGGGAGGGGGGACACTCAAAAGCCTCCAGACCTCAATGTCTCTGAATTACATGCTTCCGGAGAGCAGTGTGGCACTAGAAAAACAACAAACTCCCCAGGGGACCAACAAACTCTTATAAATGTCAAATAGGTTTTAGTAATGTGCTTTGCGAGCAGCTATTTCTTTTGGACAGGGTCTCTCAACATAATAAACCATATTACCTACCAAGGTCTGTCTATAGCTGGAGGAACCATCTATTCTCATACTGCTTTAGTGAGTGCCACATTTCAATGCAACAATTCATCTTTATGTTATGATTGTATTTTATGATTTGCAGCTCTGTAAAGGGTGAGAGTGAACAGTGCAGTCTTGTTATAAAACTACACAAGTGATCGACTTGTCAGAGCAGGTCAGATGTTTTGGGGGGTTTTTTTGCTCCTTGTAATGCGGTCAAAGGTATTGTAGGACAAATGATAGACAAGCCGCAAGTGGAAAAACAGCAGCTGCTCATGGGGATCATTCACCTTCACGTCGTCAGTGGACTCTCTTACAAGGCAGGCCCAAATCTTGGAAACCTCTGCACTATTAGTTAAACACAGATTGAGTGTGACAGCTAACCTCTCATGACGATCTCCTTGCACCACATGAAAAGTGACTCTTGTTGCTGCATGAACACATACTCAAATCAAGTCTCACCACACCGTTATAGCCCATAGAACAAAGAGACACAGAGAACATACAAAGCATCTAATAAAGTAAACTCTAAAATGTCACATATTAAAGAAAATGAAAAACAAACAAATATGTCCTCTGTGACTGAAACTGCTCTCTCATACAGCTGAGCCACAACACATTGCATTTAATTACAAATACCTTTGATATGCCTTACATGGTGCATCCCACCATGACGATTTCTCATTTAAAGTCTTTAAATGTATGTACATGTCTTTAATCTACAACTCCTTCATGAGTGGAAAAACTGCTGCCGTTTTAGCAGTTCAACACATCCCTACCCTCCCCCTATGATTTATTTAGCTGTGTATTAAAGAGTAGTGTTACTTTTTTAAATAATTGGCATTAACTTTGAACATCTCTCATGTATTCAAAAAATCTCCAATTGAGTGATGGAAAGATTTGACCTAAGAACATTACGATATTTAACTGAGATCATCTGTAAAGTAGACGGAGAGTTGTTTTCAATTAAGCACTCATTAAAAACTAAATTAAGTTCTGACCTTTGAAACATACTAGCACAGGAAGAAGGAGAGAGAGGTACTTTAACACATCCATCTCTGATTAAAATGACAACTCTCATGACAACTTCAAGGGTACCTAATATTACATTCTATAAAAAACAAAACAAAACAAAAAACAACTGCATCCAAACTACAAGCACATCTTCAATACCAGCATGATCGTGTCATTAGCATCAGGGCTTTTTTAGATACAATTTCAATTGTACTGTGTGTTGCAAAATATCTACATAGTATTTTCATTTTTAAATGTGCACAGTTACGTTGAGATTGCATGGATGTCTCGTGGTTAATAATGCAATCAGGAGTAGTCTTCTCAGCTGAAAGGTGTCCCTGTGTTCAAAAAAATGATGATGATGATGATGAAGTGATTAGCTGCACACTGGCTAATATTCATGAATAGCTACTCATACTTATTAATTTGTGCATTAATTTATGGATTAACTAATATTTCTGTACAAATTTATGAAAAAGAAAACACAATCTGAAAGACAAGCAGGCGTACATTAGGGATGGTCCTGCAGCCAGCCAGACAGTAGTGTATTATCACCTGCCCTCACATAGCCTTGTAATCTGAGAGCAGCATCAACAATCAATGAAAGAAGGGAAAGAGAGGACAAGACCAATCGATGCCTGTTAGAAGCACCGCGGTAATTGTGCACTTATCAGTTTGGACCAGCTAACTGCTATGAACTTTAAGCAGCCTGAATTGGGTGACCATTCCTAAGATAACAAAGCCAAAGATTTAATGACAGTATTCATAATCACAGTATTTTGTCCCCTTTTGTTATATGTTTTGTACTCTGCAGGTATAAATGCTAAATATAATTTAGTGTGAGGCTTAAAGTGAGATTTGATTATTGTGATCGTTTATATCGGTATAACAAGGTGTAGCATTCAGTGTAACATGAGCAGCTATCACAATATGACAATTAAAAGATCATTTTTGCAAGGGTCAACTAAATCAATACCAACACAATTCTATGTATAGACAGTTGACCCCTTCACCAGTCCCACTGTATACCTGCCATATATGTGGGCCGGCCGTATGGGTACGTTTTTTACAGAAGCACAGGGATGCTGAAAAATAAATCAACACTGTCAGGTGTATCGCCAGGTGCAAGTGATTAAAACTGCTGCTCTAGAAAAATGTATTTAGGTAAAGTGGTGCTTTGAGCTACATGCTTACGCTCACAATGCTAACATGCATTAAGCAGGTGTCAAGTTCACCATCTTTGTTTAGTGTAAATTAACACTAAACACAAAGTAGAGTAGAGGCTTATCGGAATGCCGGAATTTGTTGATAAACCAAAGTTTTGGACAAATTAAAATTTTGACCTGATGAAAAGTCTGGAGATTACCATGGTTATGAAAATTGACCTTCAGAGTACAAACATAAATGTCTGTATGAATTTCTTAAAAATCCATCCCACATTTCACTAAAAGCCCAAAGTGTCAACTCGCTGCTGGCTCAATAGAAAAAGTCAGGGGACCACCGAAGTCATTAGGCTTTATCCCCTGGGGACGATCAATGTACAAACTTTCATAGAAATCTATCCAATAATAGTTTATATATTTGACTCTGGACCAACCTGGTGGACCAACTGACATATCGACTGACAGACCAACATTTTCATCCACAAAGCCACTAAAATCCCAAACAGCCTCTGGACACTGTGGCAAAAAGTAACTGAAATAGTTGGACCCAAATGCGCTACAATGCAGCCATCAGACAATGTTGGCAGTCAGTGTCCGCTGGATAGAAAACACAGTTTTGAGGCTTTTCTAGTAAATGTTTCCACAACTTGCTTTACTTTTTGGCCAAAATGCACACAGAATTATCCAAAAGGACCACACTCCCTAAAATGGGTTCATTTTTGGAGCCCATCAAATGATCTCAGCAGGATGTTGCACTGGTAACATGGGAAGCAATAGCAGGTTTTATATGAGCGCTGAGGGGGCATCCAAGCCAGGGCCCGCACTCAACAATGGGGCCCCATTAAGGAGCCCATAATCCCACTTACTACTGTGTTCTGTAGGGAAGAAAATATACATATATTATATTTAATACCATGCAGTGGGCTATCTGCTTCTTCCTGTACTGTAGTTCTCTCTTCTGGTGGTATTGTGGTGTTCCTACAGTGCTGTCTGTTTGGTACCCCTTGAAGGGCCCCCTGATCTTTGTTTTGCTTTTCTGTTTCTGTTTTAAACTAAAACACTACCTGAAAAGATTTTTCAAAAATGCATTTCATTATTAATTTAGTTTGACATAAATCAGTCAATTGTACTATATAATGATGCAGTGTACTTGGCATAGATATGTGTCCTACCAACTGAGTAGATAAAAAATATAACTTATTATATAATTCAATGACTAGGGAAGGGGGCCCACAAACAAAGCTCCGCCCCTGACGGAACACAAAACCATTTGGAGAGGCAGTTATAAAATGTCACTTCTGGAACTGCAAACAACTGCAGCGTCCATTGATGTAGTTACTCCAACCAGGAAGAACCGGAGACTAAACAGAACAACAATTGCAGCACATTTATTTGCCTTTCTGACAATAAGAAACTCATGTTTGACCATTTTAATGATTATGTCATGCATTCTAATAGATCAATTCCACTTATAATGTCAGCCTTTTTCCTTCGAACAAGTTAAATCTCATCTTTGTCCATCCTTTGTATTACTGCTAAACAATCCTAGATTTACAAGTAGCCATAGGATTACTACATTGCATTAAACCATAAAAGTAACCATAATTTCTACCTCTTACTGCATCCTAACAGATGCAAGCTAATGCCCTAACAATTAAAAACCAGAAAGCCTTGAAGAAACACATGCCAAATCTCACTCAATTGACAATATGTGAAATCCTACACAGCCAACAGACAGTATTCTATCAATTATTCAGGAGAAGAAAGGCTTGCAAAAAGTACTGCACCCCCGGCTATGCAGCAGTAAATCACTGTATAGCACACCATCTGCTGCTTGTCATAGCCAACGGTTGCTGTGTGCACAGGAGTGCAGTACAACATTGATCCTTAAGTCTGGGTTGACTTCCTTGTGAATCATAGATTAGAAATAGCAGGTAAAATGATGTGTGGGTCAAAATGTAGACACATATAGAAAACATGAATTATATTGAGATATTTACAATACATATGACACATTTTTAAAGCCAGGATTGAAAGATGAATTTCACAATGTGCACAGTGTGACCAGTGTGGTACTTCTGTATCCATCTTGTGTATTTCACCTGGGCTTAAGAATGTTACTGTAAAAAGAGGATAAAAATATTCCTCATTAAATATTGAGCGTCCACATGACGGGATGTAAGGATGGTTCTCCTTCTCGTCTCTGGGTCCTTCACCCTCGTTGGTGTTTGAAAAGCGTAACCTCCTCCAGAGACAGAATGTCCCGTATTCAGACTTCAATAATGCAACGCCTGCGTTCTGAGGGCTAAGGGCTAAGGGCTGGCTTGTCTGACGTCTGACTAATCGCTGACGAAGCCATGGATTTACTTTGCAGACTTAAAGTGTGCACTCACTATTTCTGTGCAATAAAACAGAATTCTCCACAATATTCACTTCTTTATAGTAGCATCAGTTAAAACATCCGGTGATTATCATTTAGTACAAACTGTGCCTTTGAAATTGAACTTGGCTTCTCTGTGTTCCTGACGTTGTGACAGTTTTGATTAATTGACTGTCTTCATAGTACATTTAGTAAAATTAGCATCTTTTCCATTTGGTATCTGTCAAAGGACTAATGGCCTGGTCCAATGGTACCTCTTACATTCACAGTCTCATTGGGTGTTAAAAACTGCATTATTTTCCAAACCGCAGATATGTTAGGAGAACCAAGTCACTGCGGATTCTCATTATGTTGCTGATTATAAGTTATTCTGCACGTCAAACTCAATGTTGTGTCGTGTCATTCATCCAGTCAAACAATAACCAGTCTAATTATTTGCTGTGTTTACATTTCCTGATGTCTCTGTGTGATCAGTTGACTGTATTTCACCCATTCTCTCTCACAGTCACTCTGCTGTGAAATGTTAACTGAAGCAAAACATCCCAATAAGTTTCTTATACAACTTTATACGATTTAACGTGTTTAAAAAGGGTTGACAGGTGTATACAATACAGTCCCCCCCCAAAATATTTCATCCTGATTCAATTACATTTCCTTCCTTTAGTCAAATGAATTATTCTTTGCTCTTCAGTCACTCAAACCAAGATAAGAATTTCAGTCTTATTCAGTTAGATCAATTTGAACAGCGCTGTCACTTTGAAAGAGCACTGTCCCTCCAAACAGCAGCACTTGATTATTAACTTCACATTGCATCATTACAACTAGCACCCCTGGCACTGGCAGGGTTTTGATGTCATCTAGTATTGTAATTAAATAAATACTGACATATTTGTAAAGGATTTTAGCTTCACATAGTTGGAGGAAAAATAATTCCAGTCAGTATGTCCTCTGTGTTTCATAACTGCCTGATTTGTGATGTTACCTCTGTAACAACAGCTGCCATTTTAAAACTCAATTAAAAGGAATTTTTGCCACTTGAAAGAGCAAAGAAAGAAACCCAACAAACATAAAAAGTAGAAATCATGTGGAAATATTGTAGAAATAATGCAAACTCATGAATCAGGGGCTCAGTTTGTCATCTACCAAATGCTCCAATGTTATGTCAGAAGCTATTTCAAACGTGCACCAACACATAATGCACAGTAGGTTTCACTTCCATTGCAGCTTAACTTTCCAATTTGGATTAATTTTTTCGTTTTGTAATATGAAGATGGTGAGGCTGCAAAAATGAAAAGAACGTTTGTAAAGAGATTCTTAAACTTTTCAGCTGCATGCCAGGAACTAGATAAGAAAATGTCCATTTCAGTGTATGTATGACACTGCGCAGTTTCACTTTGCTTTCAGACTGAGAATAGGACAATTGGCTTGTCCCCCCTAAATCCATTCATTTCTTATAGAGCTAAGGCACCGGGGGAAACCCGGCCAACGTGGTGTTGGACAACAAGCTTGCCAGCTTAGACAGAGCCAAGCTGAGGAGTCAACAATTTCTACAGTTTCTTGTTTTCCAACCTGGATTTCATTTCATAAATAATAGCTCTGTCTTGAAAGTGCAAAACAATGAAGTTATTTACAGCATGTTCAAAGAGTCTCACCTACAACTTTACTATAAAATACTGCAGTAGTAAAGGATGCAGTAACATCCAATGTGCATCCAATTTATGGCTAGCTTCTTTTCATTCCTTTAATTGATTCCAGAAATCTCTAAAACTGTTGTTGTATTATTATAATTAGCATGTTAGCATTTTAATTTAACTTGAATCACAAAACATTCTTGCTCATTTATTTAGACGCTGTTTTGGTATGCCACTGTATTTATTTACATTAAATTACCCATGCTAGCATAAATTTCAGAGAAGATGTAAAATAACTCAGTCTTGTCAAAAACAATGTCCACTGATCACAGCACTCGGTTGCACCACACACTAAAACTCATCTCAAGGGTAAAACTGTTTTCATAGTGTAGATTCATATTGCAAACTGACGCAAGCACAGTGATCAAAGGGCATGACAAATCAAGAGAGAAAATGAGGCTGGATATAAGAGGTATATCAATACGAATCACACATTTTTGCACACTTATCAAAAAAAGGCTTTCAATAAATGTGATGATGAAGGCTGTGGTGTTTACCAGAGAGTCCCATCAGTCCTGTATTTAAATACAATTTTGAGGTCTTTACATTGGTACTTTTACTCAAGTAAAGGATCTGAATACTTAACATCAATAGCATGTTTACTTCTTTCATAAGTGGTCGAGGCAGATGACCACCCACCCAGAGCCTGGTTCTGCTCCAGGTTTATGTCTCTAAAAGCGAGTTGGTCCTTGCTATTGTCACCTAGTGCTTGCTGATGGGGGGGTCTCTATAAACATAGAGTACAGTCTAGACCTGTTCTATATGAAAAAGTGCCCTGAGATAAGAAAAAAATTATGTAAATAAAACTGAACTGAATTATATAGAAAATTGAATATCATCAGTTCTATATATTAGTAAACTTAAAAAAAACCTGTCCTGTTCTTTTTCTCCCCAATTTGAAATAGTCAGTTGAATTCGACAACAATCTGCCTCCCCCCTAACACATGATGTAACACACACACAAAGGTCAATGGTATCCTCCAGATTCCACCACGCTTCACTAGTGCAGCAAGAAGGACATTATCCCTCACCGGCTTCCCACCCACTGACATAACCAATTGTGTTTGTTGGAACCATAGACTGTATATAAAGATGGACAGCATAACAGCTCCCTAAAAGTGATGCCAGAAAGTGTCGATCGCTCCCTAATAGCTGGCTGGAGGATCAAACATAAACAAACAAAAACGATAACAAAAAAGAATAACACGTCAAATACCTTTTTCCCAAAAATGGTTTCTGTCATTTTAGGTAGTTCTTATCCTGCTGGTGTGTGTTCAAATGTACATTTTTCTGATAAGTTTAGTTTTAAATAGTTATTTGATGCTAAAAAGGGTGTATGAGTGTGCTTGCAATTGGCTCAGGCAGGTGTATAGGCGGGACCTCGATACCTCACTACTGTACAGACTCTGGCTCCAAATAACATCACCAGTGCAAGATGGCAGCGCCCGTGTCCAGGATATTTTGGCATCATTTTTATATAGTAGGAGGAAGTGGAGACACGTCGTCCATCTTTATGTACAGTCTGTGGTTTGAATGCTTGACCAAGCTGGAGCTGTGCCCATGTCTCTGCAGTGATAGGTGAGTGTTCTCCCTGCACCACCCATCCATTTCTTAAGGCAGAACAGCTAACTGAATTATTACCAACTGTGTGAAGGACAGAAAGTCTGAGACAGAGAGAAAAAAAAACACCACAAAATATTAAACTCACTTTCCCTGCCCCATTGATGTATCTCAATGAGGGGGCACAAACCAGCCATGTCCTAAATAAACGGTACCCAGCCTCACTACAGCAGTCAGGTTTACATAATAGCAGACAATACACAGGGATGCCCATCACTTCCATAGCTCCATATGAAAAAATACAAGCTAAACTGCTACCTGTCCATCATTTTAAAAAACGCTGAGGATATTCTGTACAAAGAAGTGTTTCAAAATGACTCACAATAAGCATTGTATCAAACGATACACAAATAGGTTTAGAATAATCATATATACTTGACAAAGTGCTGCTTCCCTTGTCATGAATAGTGCCATGTTCAGACTGTTGGCTAAAGCTGTTTAGTTCAGCGTGTGTGTGTGTCCAGGCTAAAGAGTCAAGTATGACAGACCGCTGCTTGTAACCGGCAGACACAAAAGGAGATTCAGAGTGAGGGTCAGGCCTAAAATAAGAAAAGGGAAGAAAAATCTTGGAGACCAGTGAGAGCAGAGGACATGGGTGAAGAAGGGTTTGTCCTTTTAGAGATGAAGATGAACGAAGGATTCCTGTTTGGCAGACTGAATCATGAATCATAATGTCAGCAAAGTCTTAGACAGCAAGGATACAATTTGGTAATGGTAGGCAAGTTAATGCATAGACCAAAATGCTAAGAATGCATTTTGTTGACTCACTAAAACAACATGGAGGGAAGAATTAGACTCTGCGACAGTCGTGATTCACTAATGCTTCGAATTAGTGTGCCGTTCCCTCCAGCATAGAGCACAATAAAGGCCACTGCAGCCACATATTGGTTTTCCCCCCTTTTGTTTACCTATTGTTCCTCCTGAGCTGTCAGATATTATACAACCACTATCACGCAAGCTCTTGGCGATTAACACAGCCATGCTACAACTTAAAAAGCATTCTCATTCAAACGAAATACACACAGTTAGTAAGACGATGTGCAGATGTTTGTATCATGAGGCTCTCTGTAACGATTCAGGAAAACTCTCCAGATGAGAATGAAGATTGGAAAAAATCTACACACAGCTCTCCAGATAACAATTCTACAAGTGGGTTTATGTAACTGGACAAAGGGATGGGAGCAATTATTTAGATCAAAATAGTACAATGAATGCTGTGTCCTTGTTACAAGGCCCAACTATTACCAGCCTTATCATGGAAGGAAATAGATTTCGCAACCCTCCACCATGCTCTTGAAGACGCCAACCAATTTGCTGTCAAGTCAATAATCTTTTCGGGTGAGATCGAATCTGCAAGATTTCTCCAAGCCAGCTGGCACATGGCCAAAACACAAAATAAAACATTCAGACGTTATACTTTTTAAAAGCCAACAAAAGTTAGATTAGTAGACGGTTGTTTCTGTTTGTTGTCTTTGCAATGCAGTCTGACTCAAAACTGGTTTGCAGAATACAAAAGAACACCGGGAATCTTTTATTGGGGGAGAGGCAGCAGCACAATGATCAGAGTAGACGATTAGTGAAGAGGTGGCTCAACACTCAGCGGACCACCTTCAGCTTTTCAAAGCACCATAAGTGACCTGCCACTCACACAACTTGAGTTGTTCATCCAAGTCACAAAAAAACCACACTGGAGGTCAAAAGTACTAATACTCAAACTGTACTGCTAACTACATTATATATAAGTCCTGCATTGAAAATGTTACTTAAGTAAAATTTTGGAAGTATTATTAGGAAAATGTATTGTACTAAATGCAGAAAAATATCCCCTGTGACTAATATACTATTATATATTATAGCTTTAGATTATTATTACTCATGCATTAATGTGGAAGCAGAATTTTATCTTGTAGTTGGTTGAGGTAGAGCACATTCTTTTACTATTTTCTACAAGGCTGCCCAAAGTGAAACCTTCAGAGTGCTTCTTTGGTTCAACCAATAGTATAAAGCTTATAATGATTAACAATAAATTCAAATTATTTAAACAATTTAAAAGGAAGAGATGCAAATCGTCACATCTGAGAAGTAAATTTGTATTTGTTCTACAGCAGTTGCGTAAATGTACATAGTTACATTCCACCACTACTGAGTTTTTGTTTTCCATTTGGTATTGAAATGAAACTATCTTAACAAAAAGCTTCATTGTCATATCCTTTGTTCTACAGATATCATCCTTAAATCAAATCAAATGCATATTTAAATGTGTCCATGCCTCTCATCACAACATAATTCATCATTTCATGAGTACAGCATTGTTTCTTTTATTCTTTGTTATCCATCAGTCCTACCACAGGGGATGTGGTAGCACTACTGTTAGAACTCACAAGGATTCTTTTTCTTATTCTGTGTCCTTCGCCTGCACACTGGCCTCAAAAAACTCAAAGAGAAAAGAAGCAGCCTTCATGCTGAGCACCTACTCACACAGCTAAAGAATTCTCCCCCTTCCTCTCTTTGCTGTCTCCTCATCTCTCTCTCTGGCTGATATTACATTGCACAGTGTTCCTCTAATGAAAAACACAAGTCCTATGCTCTGATTTAAAAAACAAACAAAAAAAGGCACAGATCTTGCAGGTTGCACAGAGCAACACAATTATAAAATTCCTTACAGCAGCAGCCTGCAGTTTCAACTAATTTCAAGACATTTTATAGCACGACACACACTTTATTTTAAATCAGAAAAAGATGTTTTTTAAAAAAGATTTCTGTTGATGTTTGCCCCCCTCCGAGCGTTCTGAATGTCAGATGGGCAGATTTTTACTTGGCAACTCCAAGAAATGGCAACTCAGCTCTCCCACTGCAAAACCCCGTGGGACTGGAGAGAGAGAGAGAGAGAGAGAGAGAGAGAGAGAGAGAGAGAGAGAGAGAGAGAGAGAGAGATTTCTTCTCATTTCTAAGATTGCAGGGGACAGAAAAAAATCATTTAATGAGGGTCTGTGTTATTTCTCAGCAGAAAAAACCCATCAGATTCTGCTTCCAGATGCCTTTTGGAATAGGCTAGGAAGAAGGAAAATACATACAAAACCTTTGAACTACATTTTACACATACTGAGACCCCAAAGGCATGCTTCTTAAGATAACTGCTGGCAGGCTATCACAAAGTCCATTGCTGTTATTTAGACAGATTACATCATTGCTCCTAAACAAGCTTGATGTTACTAAAGGATGCACCCTGCACCTTTCTGGGGCTTTTACCTTCAAGGTTCAATTGTATCTGCTTCTACGTGCACCTAATAATGCCG
Source organism: Nannoperca obscura (assembly GCA_036024295.1). NCBI lineage: Eukaryota > Metazoa > Chordata > Actinopteri > Centrarchiformes > Percichthyidae > Nannoperca > Nannoperca obscura. The sequence continues at coordinate 66,940 of JAVQJL010079316.1, forward strand.
AGGTTGTAATTTAAGTGTGATTTTGTGGCTCTTGGGGGACTGGAATGAAATTGCCGTCATTACCAGCTTCCTCTCTGAGTATAGAGGCTTGGAGCTGACACCTCTGTGCGATCCCTGAATCCTTTTGACTAGGACAGATCCCCACAGCTTTTAGCAGACAGATTTCAACAAAGAGTGACGCTGCTTTGAGTTAAAAAAAAAAAGGAAATAAATTATATTCAATACAACATATGCATAACACTGAAAAACACTTGACTTCACAAACAAGCAAAGCTTTACTGTAAAGCAGTGGGGACACGAAGGCTGAGCATGTTGCAGCAGAATGTCAAGAACTACGGAACAGCTAACAGTGACGATGAGGTTAGGTGACAGGGGTGCAAGCGGAGCAGTGTGGTGTAGATGTGGTCACCGGCCGAGGCAATGTCGCCCTGGAGACAGAGCTGAACAGGTTCCTGATCTCTGACATGCTCATACATACTGAAGCCCTGATGCAATTAATACATGCCTCCATAAACATTTATTCACATTCAAAAGTGATCGCAAAATACCTAAATATATACGCACATGCTTGTTTGTGAATAAATGGCAGAACTGGCAGATGTCTCTAATGCAGGGACAAGCAGTGTTTAAAAATAAATCGGAGGAGAGAATAATAGAGATTGTCTCAGAACAAACACAGAGGCTAAAAACAGTGTGTCCTTTAATAGGCAGTCATCACAATCTCACCACTGAACAACAACGTAGAATCTGTAAAGATGACTAAATAAGACACCTCTATCCTGCAGAATAAAGCCTCCTCCTCTTTCTTCATGGTCCAATTCAGACCGACCAGATGAGAGTTACACCAGATGTGTCATATAGGAAGCTGTTTTGATACAAATTGGATGATTAACAGAACAGTGCAGCCAGCATTGAGGCATTTGGCTGGGGTAAGCAGCTCAGTGGAGAGTGACTGGCTTTGAGGGCCGAGGGAGCAGATGGGACGGGGAGCTGGACCAAACGACTGTTTTGCATCAAAATATAAAGCCCATGCTTGTCTGTACTCAAGAGTGATTGCAAACACACAAACACACAAAAAGAGGTAGCTCTGTTAAAGCAGAATTGCAGCGGCTTGTTCTTCATGGCAAGTTATCCCCGCCTTTAGCTCCACCCTCTTAACATTAATTATGCAGCTCAATGCAGCACTCCGAATCCCTACTGCAGCTCACCCACACTACAATACTCTGCTGCTTTCTCCCACTCTCTGTCTCTGTCTCACACACAAACACACACACACACAAACCTCTCTCTCTTTTTCCCATCATAACTACATTCTCAACTATCCATAGTCAACGGCAACATTTTCCTCCAAACATCTCCTTGTGAATAGTGTGCTGGGGATTAAATGCATGACTGTAGCAATCCTCTTTTTTCAAGAGATTTTGCAAGGTTACACTTTTAACTAAAGGAAATACATCACTACGCATGTGAAGCACAGGTTAATAAAACAGTAACTCTATTTCAAAATGCCTGCCTTCAATATAAAGCACTTGATACATATAAATATTATTATAATGTTAACATGTGTTTTTCAGCAATGTTTTAAATACAATAATTCAGAACATCTGATTCATTTGATGTGAATGAATACATTTACATTCATTGGAAGTTAGACTACTATCTTTAGTAGCAGTGTGACTCACTAGCAGCACATATCATTTTCAAAGCCCTGGTGCTGATTTCATTGCAAATCAGAAGCAAACACAGTCTGATGTGCCGAGGCAAACACACTTAGCAGCTCAAACACCTGTCTGGCGAGGTGTAATTGACTCTACTACTCCTGAACACAGCGAGAGACACAATCAGACCGTGTCACAGGACTCCACGGCTATGCAATGTGAATCAGCCACATCAGCAAAGCAGAGCGAAACCAGAGAACATGCAAAGAGAGAAACTCTCACGCTTCAGCCGTCCACCCCCCCAGGCAGGCAGTGGGACGGAAACGTAGCAACTGTTTATGGAAGCAGAAACGAGCTTCTCCTTCGTTTCCTGGAGCTTTCACATGATTAAGATTAATTTCACATCTGCATGCATGTGTTTTTGTGCTTGCTTGTATGTGTATGTGTGCTTGTGTGTGACACAGAGAGCGAGAGTACAATTGCCCCAGCTAAAAGCTGCATAATTAATCCAACAGGACTTAAGTGTGAGGCTACCCTGTGTGTGAGTCATTCATGCATATTGTGCACTGCCTGACTTCAAAATAAATACTTTTTTTTCTGTAAGATGAGCCCACATCAGGCGAAGGTCTCAGTAGTTAGTCATGGGATCATTATTTCTTATTTGTCCAACAGGGCATCATCAACAACATGTCAAGGCAAAGGCATTCAAACACTGGCTATTTAGGGGTTCACGTTGTTTGTCTCCCTATTGTTGCCATTTCAATAAGTTCAATAAAGTGTCTTTCTATGTTTGCAAAGGTGCTATCTCTGGAGCAAAAGCAAACAGCGAGGCACATGTTTCCAATGAGGAAAACATGTCCGGGGAAGGTGGTATCATTCAGCTGCTACCGGGTAAAGTGTTATACGCTTACATAATCCAGGGGGAGCGTGAATTGACTACTCCCTCTCTCTACATGACAATGGGCAGGTCGGCTGTTTTATCATGAACACCGTGTTTCCATCACTCCTTAAAAATACGTGCATCATCAGAAGTCCAGAATGCACAACGGCAGGTCAAAAGCTCTTTGTACGGTTGCTGTTCGTCAGCAGGCAGCCCTCTGCGCCGTGCAGCTCTGCTGCTGCAGGGGTCTTTTCAGTGCATGCAACCGGATGGTGAGCAGAGCACACAGCGGGGGCTGGGCACTGCAATGTACTGCAGTGCTCGCAGCTCTGCTATGCACACCCACTCTCTTCCATTCTTGCTCTGCCTCTGACAATCTCTCAATCTCGCGCTCTATCTCTCGCCCATACTTCATCATTTGTCTTGCCTTGCTCTCTTCACTTTCCTCTCATTGCTTTTGTCCTTTCCATGCCCATTTCTCTCCACACTCTTAAAGCTGACTGTAATCCATGTGTCCAACACGGTCTCTTATATTCTTTATTTAAACTATTTTGTCACTCACATGCACACTTAGAAACATATTTACACAAATACATATATGTACATACATATATGTACAGTATATTATACATCATGTAACCTTTCCTGGGAGAGTATGATGAAGTTCCCTTTTCCTTGTTCTGGAGAAGGCACACACACAAACACACACACACACACACACACACACTTTCCTTATGTCACTTCACTGTATTTATCATAGTGTCATTCTAGTATCTCAAAGAAGGTCTGCCCACCTTAAACATCTGCAATGTTTCATCTGTACAAGCTAAACAACACAGGATCTGCACTATTTTTGCTTGTTTGATAGGTTTTGATGAGTACCTCTTCTCATCCTGACACAGAAAGTTTGGGGATTGTTGCTTACTGTAGAATGTCACAGTGACAGCCGTTGTTGCTCCGCTATGTTGCCTACGCCATCATTTACAGGGGCACACTAAACGCCCGTGTCGCACAGTGTGGGACAGAGGGTGTCTCACACGGAGGATGAGCAATGACAAGCCCAACAGCTGCTCCCTTCCTCCAAAAACCACCACAAATGTTAGAAAGAGTTACAATACATAATCTATATACATACATTAGAAAAGACAACGCAAAGATAAACCTTAAAAAGCAACTTGCTTATCCCACCAGCATTTACTGAAGTAAATTCTTGCACATGGCCAGAATGGTTTATGTTGTGATGCTGACGAGCATAATTCAAGAAGCTGCTACAACACTGAATGAAAAGTTAATTTAAATCACAGGATTCAGGTCTGTGTGTTCAAACCAGCCATTTTATCTAATCAGAAGTGGTTTAGTCTCCTCCATCTCTTGCACTCTTCCTCTATCTTAAAGAGTAATACTGGCTAATTTGTGGCAACAGCGAGGGGTCTCATTTTCGTTTCCCCGTTAAAGAGCGGAGGTTTCTGATCATTGCCATCTGAATGAGTTCCTCAGCATGCCGGCTGCATCCTGTAGAGATGCTTTCCTGGTCGCTCTAAACCGTGACATGAAACACATCTTTGTGTGACAGCAGGTGTCAGAACTGTACGGACTGCAGTCGATACATGTTTTACATGTTTAACACTGCTGTCTTTTAGCAAGTCTTTTAGATAGCCGCTATCAGCAGGCATAATGTATCATTTCGACTCTTTTAATAATGTTAGCCTTCTGATTTCATGTTATCGCCTTAATAGATCCATGTAATAGGCAGATGTCAAACCTGAATGTTTTTGCTGCTGCAGTCAATTTTCTCCGACAGTTTGTTGTGTCATTCTGAGGTTTGCAGTGAAAAGGAAAGTAGAAACACAAACCACAGCACTGATGCTCCCACCTGGAGCACACAGTGATAATACAGGCGGTCAACGACACAGATTACAAGGGTTTTTAAAGGGAAGCAGAGAGGAGCTGAGTTTTCAGCACCTCTGCAAAAGCACAGTTGTCTGGGCTGTCTCCTTAAAAAGGAGAGGTGCATGAATAATGAAAAGTGTTTTCTCCGTGTTTTCAACTGAAAATGCAAAAGAACCAATGTGCACAGCCAACTGCAACATCAAATAGGGACTAGACAATTGATCAGGCCATATACATTGACACAGCTTTGCCTTAAACCACCAGCCAACCCTCATTGCTAAACATTGGTTTGCTTCAAACAATTTGAAGGAAGCACTTATTAAAAGCCTTTGCTCTGAGCTCTGTCCATGGTGCTGAAATTAGTTACATTTCCTCCCCAGCCCCCTCCTTATCCCCGACTATAACTCAGTGTTGAATAATTGAAACGCTATTTAAAACCAGTTACTGGGTTCAGTAATTCTGGTCAGGTTCATGTATATCTTGTGCTAATATCTACCTACTACCTGGGGGTGAAAGATAGTAACCTTTCTTCTAAGTCACATGAAAACACCAGTACATACTGTACTCTGTATCCTGTCAAACAACGCTATTTTCAGTGTGCCCACACAAAATTCACTACAAGTCCATCCATATATCCTCCCATTCTGCAGCAGGCCAGTGCTCACTGACATGTTCAACAGAGAAAACACACAGTGCCCACTGCTGGACAGTATCATATCTTCATTCACAACTGATGAAGGTCAGACCTCCAAAAAAAGACAGTGGGAGGTAATAAATGCACTGTGAATGTTCTTAAAGAAAGCTGATAATAAATGCATAGTGGGAAAAACAAACATGTTAGTATGAATCACCCGCCCTTTGCTGTAAACAAACAAAGCTTTACTTTACATTTTTGTTTGAGCTAATTTTATAATAATGAACAACATCTTCAGTGTATAAATACTCCAGTGAAGGGACACAGACAAGATACTACTATTTTTTTCCATTTCTTTGTAGTCAATAATCCTAGTTCACCCAATCAGAGAGCCCACTTTTGCTGCAGGCTAAGAACTGAAGGAAGTCCCAGAATACTGGATAAACAAAACAAAAACTCATCACCAGGCTCAAACGCTATCAGAGCCAATTCAATCTGTTATCTAAGCAACCCCCAATGATACCCAGAATGCACAATGAGATCATGCACGACAAAACTAGAACGGGCTGCAGTATAAAGAATAGTCTCTTTGCCACACTAGACTTATCGTGAGCACTGAATTGACAGTATACGGGACAAAACTTGACTCTTATCACAACCAGGGATAATATATAAGTTAAAACAGTGACAGTCGTTTTAGAAAACTGGAGGTTTGTTTGAGTCGCTCTGCCTGGTACTGGCTGGATGCTGAGGCAGCTCCACTCAGGGATGTAATGGGATACTGCAGCACTAGAGAACCGTGTGCACACAAACTTGCCTAGGAGCATCAGGGAGTCCCGCACTAACCTTCCCCCTCCCCTCTCCCCTCGCCCCTCTCCCTCCGCCTCTACCACTGCTTTTCTGTCAAGTCTTTATAATGTCAAAAATTATTAAAGTACAAATCCATGTATATATCTAAACGTAATTACGTGTGAAAGACAGAAAGAAGGCAGATAAGCCAGAACATACACTGACTTAGAACACAAAAACAACTTCAGAAGTGTAAAAATCCCCAGCATGCCTGGAGTAGGAGGAGGACGCAGCTGCTTACCTTTTGTGGAGGTTGCTCCTCTGGACACTGAGCTCTTCCCCTTCTCCACAGGCTCCAAGACACTTTGAGATAGAAAGAAAAAGAATCAATCTTCTCTTACTTTCTCTTATTTCCAGTTTCAGAATGAATGTCAGGAGTCTAACACAGCCCTCTCGACACACCTTTACTCTGTCCTCCTGTAAACTCTGCCACATATACACACACAGACACCCATTCAAATGCACCCCAAGACTGGAATACACAAATTGATAAAGATCTGCTCAGGGGAGGGATAAAAACTACACACACTCCTCACACACTGCAGTTTTTTTCCTTTCCTCTTGCCCACTCGCTCTGCTGCTTTTTTCCTGCTGTCTTTGCCTGCACTGCCTCCTGATTGGCTAAGCTGCTTTTCAATAACATAAGCTCTCTTCTTTAATTGGAAGGGGGCCAGCTGTGTGGTGCACCAGAAACCCTCCCGCCCAGCTCATCTCTCTCTTTTTTTCTTCCTTTTTTCCCTAAGTGCCTGTGGAGAATAATGCTGAGCTCTGCAATTTGCAAAGGAAAAAAAGGAATGGAGGATGGGGGGGGGGGGGGAGTATATGAGGGAGAGAAAAGGAGTGAATGCGAATGGGGGAGAGCCTCGGCAGCAAATCAGTGGACCGCAGTGGGACAAGCAGAAGCTGCATGGGGACAAAGGGAGAGGGGCTGTTAGGTGGTGCAAGGGCAGATTTGGATGCGCAGCCCACCAGCTGCAGCATGTGGAGGTGTGACGACAGGTCAGATGAAGGGACATTTCCCTGCACTCGCTGCAGCGCGGCTAGGTAGCTCTGCTGCAGTGTGGAGTCTAATTGCCAGGCAAGAAGGGGGATGGGAAGGGAGGAGGAGGAGGAGGAGCAGGAGGAGGAGAGTGGGGGTTGGTTGCAGTGATGCCGAAGTACAGTCTTCCAGCTAGGCAGGATATATGGGGAGGGGGGGAAGGGGCAGGAAGCCACAGCGTACAGCAGTTAATGCCTTTTCCTCATGAATTATTGAAGGTGCCCCAAAGGAGAGTGGAAGGGACACAGGCGGCAAACTACTGCCTGCCTGCTTCGACCGTCTCAGTTTATTCTCACTGAGGTTTATTTTACTCACACCTGAAGTATGTGTCATCAAATTATTAAATGGACCCCTCTTCAGTTAGATTATTTAATCCAACTAATGCAATAGCCTGCTTTGAATGGAGATTGTGTAGTGGATCTCGGTTTCCCACTTCAGTTTCATGAGGCTTGCCCATCCTGGAGAAAATGGATGTGTGGGATTGACTTTGTGGTATCAGGTTCCCCTGCCCTTTCTCTCTTTTGACTCACATCTGATACCTCCAGTGTGTCCCGGGCTGCATCAAAGTACAATACCCCAAGCAGAACAATAAGGGATCATACAATACCTCATCCATCTGCAGAGGCTACAATGTGCACTCTAGAAGTTAAATGATGCCCACAGAGAAATGCAAATACACTGTTTGCTCAATCAACAGCGTAATTGCCTGGTGGATGAATGGGAAAATAAAGAGATACCTGATATTTTAGGCTCCATGTCCTGGTGTAAAATACCGAAGGGACAGGTGAACAAATACCTGTAATTCTGGATTTAGTGATCTAGATTAGCATCATTTAGAAGCACCAGTCAAATAGCTGAAAACTGGTGATGACAGAAGAGATGCAGATATAAATAATAGGATCAGGAGAAATATGTCCTATGTGTCATCTACTTGCAGAAGTTCAAGAGGGTTTGACTGACTTTGATTTGCAAAACAGAAAAATTTATTTCCATGTTATTTATAACATAACATTTTTTTCCTTGGCAAAGGTTATCATCATGGCTACATACATTTTGAATAACACAGAGGAGTGTATAAACAAAAGATTAATCAATCATCTGCGCAGATTTTCCCTCATCACTGTGGTCTCTTCTTTCTCAGGAAGGCTATAGACCGTGATGGAGATGTTTGTGTCTTTGAAGACATCTTCCAGTATCTCCGACACTTTCTCCCATCTCAGGCGATCCAGGCCACAACCAATGCTGCCAGAAAGAGACAAAAACACAAAACATTTTCAAATGAATTGAATAAGTATTTCTCTCTTGAACCTGGTTTAATAAGTATCACTAAATAACTGGAAATCATACAAACCGAGGCACTGATATTTTTGATACTCCGTTCCGTACACAGTGTGACTTCATGTCCTCCAGGCTCTGTCTCAGGCTGTCATAGGTTGGTTTTTGGTGGGCCTTTTTCTTTGTGATCTGAAATATAATAAAAGGAAGGCAACAATAACATTAACTACAATGTTCTTTTAAAAGTTTGCACAGAAAACAATTGTAATTAACTGTTACATCTTTACTTTACCAGATAGAAGACATAACGTCCATCTCTTTGTAGCACAGCACACTGTCCCATCAGTTTTTCTGTTTGGAAACAAAAAGATAATATCCACATCAGAATAAGACACAGTACAAAGCCCAAATATAATGGTTTTAAACTTCCTTAAACCTCACTGACCCACAAGTTAACAAGTCATTTCACATTCATGCTGTGCAGAAAGACATTGTTCTCACAGATGTTTATTTTACATTCTAGTGAAGATCTTTAAGTTCCCAAAGACACCAATGTCTTTGGTGGATGGATTTTGGATAAATGTGTACAAAATAATACGTCAGATGGCAAGAATATTTTCACATGAAGGGATGGTGAAGCCATAAAAGCATCAATTGATACAGAATAGACTTCTGCTAAAAACAAAACCAGTTTCTCTGTGCTGAACAAAATGATCGCCTGGCAATACCCCCAAAATGAGACACGTTCACTCCTGATAAATTTTGAATAAAAGGGCTGACTCACTCTGTTCCTTTAACTCCTCTACCCCTTTGAAGTTCTGTTTGAACGCCACTGCTATGCCTGCCCCCATGCGGCAGTCCTCGCTGATGCAGTGGGCCAAAGCCTCGTCCTTGGGACAGGTGAACAGGTTCCCAGTGACATAATTGAGTCTCCAGCTGTCATCTGCAGGCTGGCCAGCAGGGGGCAGCATCGCACCGTGTGAGGAGGAAGGATAATGACAGAACATGAAATAAACACGGGTGTCTGAGAAGAGAAACTATGACAGAAAGACCCTTTATAGCGCATGTATAACAAAATGTGTCCACTAAGTGTAAGCGTTACCTTAATTGTGTCAGTGTTGACTGGTTTCTGAAGTTCAGACGACATTGAAAACAGTGAGGAGAGCACTTGTGCGGTGAGCTGTGTAGGTGTGTACAGTCCTAAACACGCATTAAAACAACGCGGGATTATCGGCATTCAGGTTCTGCTCGAAGGTGTGTTAGCTATCTTATCATGCGACAGTAAAGTGTCTCGTATAACTTACAAACAGTTGCCTTCAGATGGACGTTTCAGTTGCTATATTAAGGGACTTTCAAGGCGCTTTTTGGTAGCTCTGTAGGCTAGTCAGTTTCCACGATTTGCAGCAAGATAGGAACAAGCCACGAAACCTTTCCATCCTCTCGCGAGGCAAAGGGAGACTTTGTGGAGAGGAGGCACTTCCTGAATAACTGAAAGTGCCAAAAGCTTTCTGGGTGATATTCTGTTCAAACAGATATTAACGACATTGTCTATAATATTACAACCTATTTGTACAAAGCTTTTTCATAAGATGATTTAAGATCCGAAACCAACCACCAACCATTCTGTTGTTGAAACCGTTGAATTGTTTTCACTAATCTATTTGTCATTAAGTTGTGGTTTTCAAATGTAATGCCTATGACCATAGTTACTTCTGAAAGTATTCCCACTTCTTAAATAAGATAAAACAAAAAAGGCAGTGTGAAATTGGTATTCATTTATTGTGTTTGTTGTTTTTAGAGAGCCTGCAAACCCTCACAGGTGTTTTATTCTGTTTTCATTAGATCTCTATTTGAGTTCAAGTTAGGAATAACATTAGGTCACCAAACTGAGTGCACCAATAAAACAATAACTGTTATGCTCAAGGAAAGGAAAATACAGTTAGCACCCTTTGTCTGCAGCAGCTATAAAATATATACATATAAACAGATCTACAAGACCTGAAATGGCAATGAATAATGTCAAAACTAATGTGGCTTAATAACTTGATTTACCAAAATGAATAAACAAGAAGCCCCTCTATAAGCAAAATACAGTCTTCTTTTATATACATAAACTGCAATAGATACAAAATCACTCGACACAACATTTTTGACTGGTCAAACATGAAGGACGTGACAGATTGGCAGTCCATCGTCCAGGCTTTTAGAATTCGTCACTGCGTCTTCGCTCGTTCATCCAGTCCCCAGGGTTGACGTCCATCTGCAGCATCTTCATCACCCACTTGTCCCTCCGTGCTCCATCAATAAACTCATCTAGCGAGAGCTCCCCTAAGTGACAAGGGAACAATCATTCTCTGGGCTTTCTTTACTGTACATTTCTCTATTCTCTAGTCATCATTTTGATTGTACAGCTGAGACACACCTTCCCTTTCAATAAGCACAAGCTACAATGAACTAATGCACACATTAACACTCCACAAAGTGATTACAGCAGCCTGACACAGACCTTTTGAATCATTCATGAAGCATTTTAAGTTGTCAGAAAACAAACGCTCACCATCTCCATTTTCATCAACCAGCTCAAATATCCGGTCAACCACTTGGTCTGGGGTCAGCAGATTGCATTCTTCATCCAACTCTCCATGGCAAGCTTTCTTCAGTCGATAAATAGACTGAGAGTGACAGGAAAGTATGTTATAACAACTCTTGCATTGACTACATTTCAATACAGCCCTTTGATTTATATTGAAATATTCTTCAAAATGTTTTGAAAGCTTTGCAGATCGATAGTTGCATATAGTTACTGTGTGATAGTAAATATTACCTCCACAATTTCGAGAAGCTCTGTTTTATCAATGCATCCGCTTCCATCTTTATCATACATTTTAAATGTCCATTTAAGCTTATGTTCCAATTTACCCCTCAGGACTAAGTTCAAGGCTGCAACATACTCCAGAAAATCTATGGTGTTGTCCTGTGTACATGAAGAGAAAGAGTTCAGGTGTTATGAAGAGCCACTTAGACACAATTATAAAAACATTTGTTCTGTAATATACTAAATAGAATATAAAGTCTTCTTACTAGATACAACAATTTAAAAATATGTAGGCCTGCAACTTAGAATTATTTTCAGTATTGTTTTATCTTATTTTCTGCTAATTGTTTAAACTACAACCTGGGCCCAAGTTGACATTGCTTGTTTTTTTGTCTGATATTCTGATAAGATATTCAGTTTACTTTCATAGAAGACTAAGAAAACCAGCAAATATTTACATTTCATAAGCTGAAACTACATTTTTGCCTTACTTGTCTGATAAAAAAATTTCAGCTCTAAATAATGCTCAATAATGGCCTTTAACTGTCACTTATGCTTCCAATCAGCAAATCTTCACTGCTACTCTGGCAAGTATAGCATCAATACTGAAAGACAATCACTATGTATACGCCTTATACTTCCACTCAGCAGACGTTTGTACTTACGCCGTTTTTGTCAAAGGCTCGAAACATGTTTTCAATGTAATCAGCGGCCTCCTTGTTCTCAGTAACACCAAAAAAGCTCTTAAACTCGTGCATGAAGAGAGTTCCACTTGGGCATTCCACAACAAATTTCTTGTACCATTCCTGCAGCTCAGCCACATCAATTTCTTTGTCTGGGTCACTGTCCTCACTTAGGCGCTGACCCATCGTGGAAATGTTTTCTTCAACTCCCTTAAGATTGAAATGATTTCTTACTTTACATGAAGCTCTTTGACCTGGGTAACTCCCTTTTAAAGCTTCCCTCTACATTACAAAATCCACAAATATTAGTCCTTTTGAGTCAATTACTGCAACAAACTTTGTGCAAATCAGCAAAGACCAAAATTATTTAAATATCATGAAAGTCCATACAATCTGTTAAATTGGATTGTTATAGGGCTCTCTATTGTGGCAAACCCCCTCTGAAAGTGAGGATGAGATGTGGACTGTTACGGATCACATGATAAGGGATTAGAAATGGAGACTTGTCAAAATCGATTAGCTCACAAAGAGATCATGAAAGGATTTCCTTGTGGCCCTGCTTCTGTATATCCTAAAGTACATCTACAGTATGCTAGCTTTGTAGAAACACAATGCCTAAAAATAGGTTTCAAGTACATCTATGGTATAATGGACTTTTTATTAACAATGTAATCATTTGTGTCCTGTATGAATAAATGTGTGAATGGTACGACCTAAACTACCTATGTGTGTTAAGGTAAAACATGCTATGGTAAACTCAGGATTAAGGTCTGTATGCAATATCATTTCACATGAGACATGAGGTCAAGCTCACTGTGGTCAAACTGCCTTACCTCAGATTACACATAATAAAGCTTTACACTCAACTAACATGTAACCTGATAAACTAAACATACTGTTTTGATATAGTCTACACATATTTCCAAATGAGGGAACTCCACTGATTTTTTAAGCCTACATCAAAGTCACTTTACTAGTCATCAAGGTTTAAAGTCAGAGAGGGTTTAATGAAAAGATGCGCTTGTGCATTAATACTCAAGAGTTTCTGGAAGAGCCTGACCCATTCTAGCCCATAAAAATCATGCACTGCTGCTTAGATCTGTCTCTTCCGAGTCCCTACACTTTATGGAAGTATAATAATGAATCACTGATGTACTCCTTTAAGTAAACTTTCCCGGTATTGGAAGTGTTTAGTTATCCCTCAAAGCTCTGACCTTCAGGTGCCAGGGTTATTTCCTGCTACCCTGATTAGTGTTTACATACATTAATTATGGACATTACAACTTCAAGAGGGTAATTACAGTGGCATGCAAAAGTTTGGGCACCCCTGATCATTTTCAAGATTTTCCTTTATAAATCATTGGTTGTTCGGATCAGCAATTTCAGTTAAATATATCATATAGCAGACAAACAC